>VXAZ01008031.1:186606-373038 GCA_013399875.1 Gymnorhina tibicen
TAAGTGGGCACGAGACCGAGGGGTGGATCTAACCATGGACAGTATCTCCCAGGTTATCCACGACTATGAGATGTGTGCTGCGATCAAGCAGGCCAAGCGGGTGAAGCCCCTGTGGTATGGTGGGCAGTGGTCCAAATATAAGTATGGGGAGGCCTGGCAAATTGATTACATCACACTGCCTCAAACCTGCCAAGGCAAGCGCTACATGCTCACAATGGTAGAAGCCACCACGGGATGGTTGGAGACCTACCCTGTGCCTCATGCTACGGCCTGTAACACCATCTTGGGTCTGGAAAAGCAAGCCCTTTGGAGGCATGGTACCCCCGGGAGAATTGAATCTGACAATGGGACTCATTTCAAGAACAGCCTTATAAACACCTGAGCTAGAGAACATGGCATTGAGTGGGTGTACCATATTCCTTACCATGCACCAGCTGCAGGTAAAGTGGAACAGTGCAATGGATTGTTGAAAACCACCTTGAAGGCACTGGGTGGGGGAACTTTCAAAAACTGGGAACAGCATCTAGCAAAGGCTGGTTAGTTAACACCCGAGGTTCCACCAACAGAGCTGGTCCTGCTCAATCTGAGCCCCTGCATACAGTAGATGGAGATAAGGTTCCAGTAGTGCATGCCAGAGGACTGTTAGGAAAGACTGTTTGGGTTAATTCTGCCTCAAGTACGGACACACCCATCTGTGGGGTTGTCTTTGCTCAGGGACCTGGTTGTACATGGTGGATAATCCAGAGATGGAACAATATGTTGTGTACCCCAGGGAGATTTGGTTGTTGGGTGAAAACCATCAGTAATGTGAAATGCCTGTATACCACTGCTTGCTTAATGTCACTGTCATTGTGTGTACATAGCTGTATATATGTATGTATATATGTGTGTATTAACGTGTGTGTGTAGAGTTAGAATATATTAGTGTGGGCATTGAGCCAATGATAGCTGACTTCCAAGCAAACCCTTAACAGGATGACATCATGGGACACGGCACATTTCATTTAAAAAGTGCATCTTACCAACTAACTCTGTATCACAAGGTTTATTCTCAAAAAGGGAAAATGTCCAGATTAGGTGAGGTTCATTTATCCTGATATTACTTTTGGAAAAGCAGGCAGCTAGAAAGTCATACATCTGACATAAACATTTAAGGATTGTGGGAGAAAAGGAAGTGGAAAGAGAACCATGGCATATGTATGAATTAGACAATTGTCTACAGCTACAGAAGCTGGTTCTAAACCAAGAAAACCAAAAAATCCTATGGGTGGAAAAGTGCACATCTACTGCTTAAATTACTGGGATACAGTTCAGATAATCAAGCCAGTCACAGGGGCACCCTGACATCCTTCACTTGCACATACCACACCGCCCTTAAATCATTGGTGATTTGATTTCTCCACTGGTGATGGAGGAAAAGCAGTTCAGACCCTCATTTCCTTTTCTCTTTTTAGTGCTAGTGCAACACATACCTTCTCCAAGGCTCCCTGGCTGATGGTCTGTGTGGGGAACATGAGGGTGGCATCTCCTGAGTGAACGCCTGCGTCCTCCACATGCTCTGAAATAGCATGTGAAATAACCTGCACACAGCAGTATGAGAGCACTTTGTCATTTCACCCTCTCACAAACTATACCTTTGTCCCTAGCATAGCCCAGCCTCCTGAACAGAACTGTATCTGAAAAAGGATACAGATGGGGGGGAACAAAAAGTGGATTTCCCCAGATTTTGCGGAGAATATGCCTGAAGCAGACACTAGGCATATGAATGAGGAGACCATGTCAGTGTCTTTCTACTATGGTTGAGCAAATCATGAACATGATAAAACCTACCACAGCCTGGAGATCCTAAGGCTTCCTTCCTCTCTCTAACATATGTGGGCTCAGAAGGTAAAAGTTAAGGAGGCTTTAAACCAGCTTTCTAAGTTCTGCTTGCCAGAACACAAAAAAGTCGTCATTCCCCAACAGGAACAAGCATGAACTAACATCACTGGTACATTATTTTACTCCCACTCTTTTGTGGTGTTTTATCATGGAGAAAAGAAAACAGAGGAAATCCAGGCCTAAGGATTTAAATTGAATCAACTGCATCAAGGCACAGAACCTTAATACCAAAAAAATGATCATGTCTGCTGGTTAAAAATTAAGATTGAAAAAAATAGTATTTCTGTTAATTGAGAAGTTTGTAATTTTTTTGCTTTTGCTGAGTAATGAAAGGCAAGGTGAAGTTGTAAAAAAAAAATGGAATAACTGTGGTAATTCCATAACCCATGATAAAATTCTGATGAAAGTAATTTCTGAAGCCAGTGATTTGCAAGTCTGGTAAAAATTTTATTCAAAAGGATTCATTTACATGGATAAGCAATGCTTAAAAAATAACTGGTTAGGTGGAGCTTTTCAAGCACAACGGTTTTGAGTCTAAGATGAATTCTTCTTGTTTTTTTACTCTCCTCAGCATGAATCCATGGCTCTATACTAAATCATTCAAACTACACATTTTTTCAGATCTCAGATCCTGAAAAAACATGTTTAATGTTAAAGAAAAGCAAAGTACTTACTCTTCCTGCCTTGGCTACAGCATCCATTTCCACCTCACGGGCATCTTCAATAAATTTAGTGAGTACCACAGGGTAATCCTTCCATCAAGACAAGAAAATATTAGGAAGTTTTTGTAATAGAATATTTATAGACCACCCAGGACCCTTTGGAAGCAAAAGACCAGAAGATCAACCTATTAATATCCTCATTTCCACAGAGAAGTGAACTTTGCAGATATAATGGGGGAAGCTTGACATGATTTCCCCAAAACCACTGATGCAAAAAAGTTTGAGCTCTCCATAACAGCACCGTGACAGGGAAATTTGGGGCAAAACCATAAAGGTCTTTTACATGAGATCATGGCACAAAGAAGATAGCAAGAAATGTGTGGATCCAACAGCCTCTAATCCCATCTCCCAAAGAGAGTCCTTAACTCCAAGATCTTCAATTCTTCCTTGGTCTGATCCTTGGCATGCTCAATGACTTTGTAGAGGTTGTGTGCTATTTTAGAATCATATATTTTAGGCAACTGATCCATTCTGTTCTAATTTCTCTGCCTGGTTTCCTAAGTCTCCCAGGGAGAGGCTGCCACTAATTACAGCTGGCCAGGAACAACCTGTTCTTGATTCTTACTACCTTCCCTGGTATACATTGTTTTCCTTCCTCTTCTTCCTGCCTGTCTCTGGGATACTAACGCACACTTCCACTCTCCTCTAATACTTTCTCCTTCCGGACACCTGCTCCAAAAAACTCTAATCTGCATTCTTCCTGGCCAGCTTTGTATCTCAATATTTTACCTGTCCCATCCACTATTAACTGCCTATTATTTATTAGAGAATAAAATGAAATAAATGACAGTTTGTGCATGCTTTAAAGGCTCCTCTTGAAAAAGTACCAAACAACTCCAAAAGTTACAAGACACAATTCCTTCCATTTATCAGTGCAAGGGTAAATTCACAGGCGAGGACAATGCTGAAGCCTACCCTGTTTCATAAATTTAGTGGCTTGTGTCCTGTTACTTTCTGTCTTGCTGCAGTTTTTCACCAGAAGATTTTATATGTGCACACAACCTTGTTTACTTCAATTTGTCTCAACCCGCACTAGAAGTTTTGAATATTATTGACAACATAAATGCCACAATGACACAACACTGAAACAGCAAAGTCATTAAAACAACAGAACAAGAATTAGTCAGGGCCTTTACCTGGAGAAGCTCTGCTGGATGGAGCAGAACTAGGTAAGGCTTTGGAACCAGAAAAAATAAGCCCCCCCACAAAGATGCTCACAACTAGTACTGGTAGCTTCTGCGGAACCACTTACAGGCCACAAAGCCTTGACAAGACTGAAAAATCCTCCCTAATGTAGAAGCAGAACACAGTACTTTTGTTCTGGTTTGCTTTTTGCTAGCTTGGTTTCAACTATACCACAGTTTTTGTCAACACACAATACTGGATGAAGGAAGAAGTTCTTCCCTTGGTAGTCTGACTACACTAGGAAAAAAATAGCATGTAAATCTAGGGTAAGTCTCTTCAGGATCAGAACCAGAGCACCCAAAAACTCATGGTGTGCAACTGGTCATGTTTGCAGCAAGCAGCAGTGCGTTGTGCGTGCAGCAGAACTGATCATAAGGATCCCATGCGAACACCCTCTCTTTTCCCTAGGAATAGCCAAGACTCTACAAATGCAACTCCCAGCAAGGCCTCCTGTACCAGGGATGAGAGCTCTCAGAAACAAAGAACAGCATTGCCCAATTCAAGTCGGTCAAGCTGTGACAAATTAAGCTGACCAGGGGTCACTTTTCTGCACTAGAGCCTCCTATAGGGCATCCACTGCCATCACAAAGCCACCCAGCAGCATGACAAAGTGATCTGTCCCACTGAATGGGGCTTAAGGCTGTTGCCTGCTCTGCTTCTGCAAGTGTAAACACAAAACAGAGTACTTCAGATGAAGTACAGAGGGAAGTTAGGCATTTTGGGAGGCTGAGCACTGCTAAGAACCTGGCACACTACCATAGGCTGACCCTATAGTCTTCTGAGAATTAGTTAAATAATTCCTTCTGATGGAAGTAACAGTGGCACTACCCCTCTAAAACTTGTTCAAAGATAGTAATAAGTTGTCTCCTTGCCTCCACACTAACCTTCAGGATATTATTATTTTGAAAGGTATCTCCCTTTAATTCCACCATTTCTTGCTGAAAATCTAAATTTGCAACATTTGCCTCATACACTTTAAAATCTCATGGTTTTGTTCTTGTTCAAGCTTTAACCAGCTGAGAATTCTGAGAAAGCAGTAATATGTCTGACTTCCACAGCCAGCTGTTTTTTCAGAGAGTTCCTCTTTGATTCATTTATTTATTTATTTTTACTCCAACATTCCTGGGACCGCAGTGTTTGTGGTGCCACAGTCCTGTTCTGAACAGTAACGACTAAAAAAAAAAAAAAAAAAAATGGAAGAGGAAAAAAGGAAAAAACCTTCAGAAGAGATGCCAAGATGAAGTTTTAAGTTCTTCAAAGAAGCCAGGCAAATCAGTTCAGAAAGTGAGTGAAAGATGCTACCAGTTCTATGCTGGTTGGCATAACCTGCCCACTAGCAAGCCTGGAAGGGTCCCAGCTCAGTGGTCTACATCTATTTACATAATTAACTGGCCAGGAATGTATGCCCAGGTAAAACAGCTGCCTGCTGTTCCTACTCCATGCAGGCATCCTGGAGGGGGTCAGTAAGGATGTTTGCACAGGCTCCCAAGTTAGGGAGCCTGTTAGGGAACAAACTGAGGAGTCAAACTCACTGGCTCTTTCCCAAGCAAGGAAAGGAAAGAGTGAGGAAGACACAGTAACGGAGATGAAAAGAGATAGAAAACACAGTAGAGATTAAATAAATAAGGGAAACACAAAAAGAGGTGGCAGCACAAAGAGGTACCTGAGAGACTCTGGTGGCTTCTGCTAAGAACTTCTTCATTTCCTCTTCAGTGAATACTACATTCATTGCAGACCCACTGTGAGAATAGGAAAGAAGAGAACCCAGGTCAGCTTCCCTTGTGAATTCCAGGGAGAGATCAGTGTTAGGCACCAGGGCACAGGGTTTACAAGGTTACCAACAACCTCTGTATGACAGACTAGCCAAGCAAGCTCCTTGACTCAAATAGAGGCAGAGGTGGTACCCAGTGACCCTCCATTAGCCTTCCCAGAGAAGACAGGAGACCTCCAGAACCATAGTGGAGAAACAAAGAAAGAACTGTGTTTTTGTAGCCTTAGCACTGCTGCCAAATCCCCCTCCTGAGCTAAGTCTTTGAAGGTCCCCCTAAGCAGAGGGAGATGGCTCCTCAGCCATCCAGCCCCAGTAAGGCCCAGACTTTACCCCTGGGGCAGGTTAGCTGGGAGCTCAGGACAAACACACACATGGCTCACTTTAGCCCAATTGCTCCTCAGGGACAGATGAAGTGAGGGTCACTGGCAATGGCAGTGACAGTGTAAATCCAGATGAAAATCCATGTCTGTTCTTTGCTGGCCATTTCACTGTGTTCCTCCCCTAACGTCTCATTCCTTAAGGGAGTAGACGCAGTACAGCAGATATCTGAAAGCTGCTTTAATTGTAACTGTCAGTAATATCAGAGAAGGGATCTGGGACAGCATGGGTCCAGAGTAAGTGATTCAGGTCCCTTTTAAAGACAAGCATCTTATAAAAAAGATGTTACATTTCCCATTTCTACCACTGATGCACAGCTTCCCCTTTGCTTTGCTGGGCAAGCCCACAGAGGCTATGGGGAAAAGTGGAAGAAGGATCTATCCTACAAATCACTCCGTTTATCCTAAGATAAATAGACACAGGTACCTAGGTGACTATATTTACTTCTTCAGCTGATGTAAATCAGTAGAGTTCAATAAATCCATGAACTTGTGTCTGTAGTACCACTGAGGATGTGAGCTGGTGTACACAGTACCTAACTGGTGGGGAAAGGCATTTAGTTTGCAAGCAAACTGGCCAATATTAAAGGTCATATCCGCTCAGAGGATGAAGAAGTCTAGCTATGGACTGCTGCTGTTCTGCAGACAGAGGCCAGGCAGAGTGCTGTCCTAGGGCTTTTCACACTCTCGTTCCTCAAGTTTTACATCCTTCAGTTTCATCTTTCTCCCTGGAGTCCCTCTACCCTGCACTAACACACATTAGCAAATACTTAACACAGAAAGGGCCTATAATGATTTTTAATAGAGATGGAAACAATAGGCTAAAAGAAGTGTTCCCTAACAATCTGGAGAATTACATCAGGAGCAGTTTTCACCCTATACTTAACTATACTCCACTTTACTCCTGACAGGAGGGATGTTTTCTAACTTTGCTTGAAACCGCATGGCAAGTCTTAGAGACCAGATAGAAAAGTCACATTCAGGAGTCTCTTCTAAAGGATATTTCCTTCAAGGTTGAAGTAATCCTTCTCCTTTTCTTCTTTTAAAATAAAATGTGTGCTTGTCCCCTGGCCCCGAAAACTGATATTGTGCTTCTTCATTTTGATATATGTGTCTTTCATATGAAAAGGATCCTGTCTCCAATTTATTTTCACTTGTAAAGTGTGCCCAGCAAACTGCCTGTCTGTGCTGAGTCACCCAGCTATAAAGAAACTTCTCACAGAGAAGAGCGATCATTTAGAACTTGTGAGTTTGCTGTGTGCGTGTGTTGGTGTAACCTCCTCAAAAGTCTGTCTGGCTACTGGAAATGAGGGACTCTGTACAATGCTTATTTAATGAGAAGCAGCTGCCACAGTGTAGGGACATAAAACATGCCTGTAAGCAGAGAAGCTCGGCAAATAAGAAGCTGAATTCAAAAGATGCACTGTCATTTTCTGAAAACAGATGCCCATTTCAATAAACGGCCTCAACAGGTTCTCTTCTGTTGTTCCTGGTGGCAAACAATCTTCTGACTTAATTGTACAGGTAGCAGTCTCAGGAACTTTAAAGAATATCCCAGATGGTTTGTGGTTTTGGCTTTGAGATATGCAAAAGTTAATACAGCTGAACAGACATTCTTATGATTGTGTTCTACCTTTGATCTGTGCCTGATGGACTTCAGGGATCCATTGGCTTTATTAATTGGTTTGAGCAGTTGTCTCATGGGCAGCTTAATGCCACGTACACCTAGCACAGAGTTTTCCACACATCCCCTGAAATTGTTCTCCCTTGTCTCAGAGAGAGTTTTTGGAGTTCATACCCCACCTTGCTGAGCTCTGACAGCTGAGCCTTACCTCAGAACATAAGAGGGCCTCAGCAAACATGGGTAACTCACAGACCTTGCAAATTCAACAGCATCTCTCTAAAGAAAGGGAGGAAAAACATGCTGTGAACAAGAATATATTCCAAAATAAAGTGATTCCAAAATTCCAATTTTAACTGCATTTGCACTTTACTAGCAATTAAGTTGAGGGGAAAGAAGTTGGGGACTGCAGCCTGGACTGAATGTAACACACAACTTCCTTGTTCCAGAGCTGTCATCTTCAGACCTCCCCTGTACTTAGAGCTTCACTGGGAAAAAAAAGCAGTGCCAACACATCTCTATTCCTTTGCAATCTCCACCTGCTAGAACAAATCTCAAGGCCAGCAGGATATCTAGAATAGCCTGTCAGTGGTGCTAACTTCTGCTGGGTATATACCCTAGGCTGTGTAAGGTGATTTAAAGACACTTCCCTTCCAGTTCCACCCAGTCCCAGTGCTGCTGTAGCATCACTTTACAGGGATCAAAAAGGTCTTTAACATGCAGAGTAAAAAACTGTCAAATGCCTCTGGAATCTTGAAATGTATCAGTGAGCAGATGTACATTCTAACCCCCAGCTGCTTCAGCATTTCCCAGATGCACATCCCAACTTACCAGCGTGCTGACTGCCTTCCAGGGAGCCTGGGCCACATGCAGCTCATCCAGGACAGCTGAGAATGTGGAACGATCTTCTGCCTGGTCAATCTGCAAAGGATTTGTGCCAAGAATCTTCACTCCACTCTGGTGCAGTGGTACTGCCAGGTTATTGGGAATCTGCCCGCCTACAGAAATAATGCAGCCACTGCATCCCTATTGGAAGACAGAAAGGAGTACAGTCATGTCCAAGTTTTCTTAATAGGAAGAGCTGTAACAACAAGAATCCAATATTTACATTACTTCCCTTTTCAGGTTGCTGTGAACAAAGACAGATCATAGGGCCACAAAGACGATCAGAGAGCTGGAACACCTCTCCTATGAAGACAGGCTGAGAGAGATGGGGTTGTTCAGCTTGGAGAAGAGAAGCTCCAGGAAGACCTTACTGCAGTCTTCCAGAGCCTAAAGAGAATTTATTAAAAAAGAGGAGAGCGACTTCTCACATGGGCTGATAGTGATAGGACAGGGATGAATAGTTTTAAACTGGAAGAGGAGAGATTTAGGTTAGATGTTAGGAAGAAATTCTTTACTCCAAGGGCGGTGAGGCCCTGCCACAGGTTGCCCAGAGAAGCTGTGGCTGCCCCATCCCTGGAAGTGTCCAAGGCCAGGTTGGATGGGGCTTGGAGCACCCTGGTCTAGTGGAAGGTGTCCCTGCTCATGGCAGGGGGGGTGGAACTAGATGATCTTTAAGGTCCCTTCCAACTCAAGCCATTCTATGATTTTATCATAACTGTGCTGATCCAGAGGCACCCAGGCTGCAAAGTGTGATTTGCAGTGTGTAGCCTCCCTAACACAGCAATATTCTCCTCAATATCACTCAAAACCCAGCAATAACTGGAGGTCAAATTCCCTAGGAAACCAGAGAAGTTTGCAGCATGCACATCAACCCATGATTCCGTAAGTCCTGCTTGAACCACAGGCTGTTACTTTGTTTGCATGTCAAATTTAGGTGCTTCTGCTTTCCCAGTGAGGATAAGCACTGAGCTGACACGTTGCCTTGCTTTGCAGAGGAAGGGCACTGCACTAGGAACATGCATTGCACCCCAAAAAACCTCAACACTCTGCTCCATGGGGTCAGGTCTCCCTCCCACCTGCTCCTACACGTGTGGACATGGGGACTCTCACTACAACTGAGCCTACCCGCCTTGCTTGCTGTGGCCTTTGCACCCAGTAGCATGAATAAAACAAGATGCTGAGGTCTTCTTTCTTTTTCAGTCTAGCTCTTGAAGAAAATAGCCTCTCCCATGCTCATGGTTGGAGACTTGACCCGACACGGTCAGAGGAGCAGACATTCATGCAAAATCTTTTTTATTCCAGAGATGCAAGGCAGTAACCTCCAGCAGAGAGGTAATGGGAAACAACTGGAATTTACGGGGTTTTTTTCTGCCAGCACTGCTATTCAATAAGCAAACCACTTTTCCTAGCCCCAGAAGCCAGTCTTTAAGGAGTGTAACAAAGCTAAGCAGAGTCTAGTTCAACAGAGCCCAACACATAAAGCCTGCAATGCTATGGATACACTTAGCCCTTTATTTTAATCAATGCTTCTTATTCCTGACTAGCTCCTCATTTCTGGTAGTGCCCTGGATGGTAGCAAGTATTTCAGCAAACTGTCATATGCGTTCATTTCCACACAGGTTATTTGTAAGCACTCCAATTCCAGAGGCAGATGGGGCAGAACAGGTGGCACAGCATCCTCCAGCCACAGTGGAACATTTCACGTCTGTCACTGGGAAACACTGAATTTAAAGCAAGAAAATAATAAACAATAAATAACAAGAGACAGGTGATCTTGCTTGCTAAAACACATCTTTCTACAGGTGCAAATATGGGCTTTTTTCTTTTTACATAAAATCCCTAATGCTTTCAAGTACAATCTATCCAGGTGTGAAAATTTTCAATTAAAAAAAGAGGCCTTAGAGTACCCGCAACAAAGAGCACCTTACTTTCAAATTAAAGATGGTGAAACTTTGCCCAAAGAAGAATCTGGCCCACAGAACAGCTCCAGTGAAGAGCTCTTTTGAACCAAATGTGTTTTACAGTTTTACCCACTTCTAACAAACGAGAAACATAAATCAAGTGATCCATGGTTTGGCTCTAAAAGATAGAGGAACAATGTTCTTTTAATTAACAAGTGTGTTTTTCCTGAAGAAGGTCAGCCCCACTGGCCTTCTTGGAAGAGGAATTCCTTCATCAGGGATTTAAAGGGATTTGGAGTGGCAAAACTGTAAGCTGAGAGAAGGATGGACTGTAAGTGACTGGGCAAAAATAGATGATAAATGCTAGTACAATCCCCACTCAACATCGATGGGGTTTATTTCCTACCATAATAAAGATCCATTTAAGCAGCACTTCCTATTCCTAGATTATTTGCTCAGCAGGCTAATACACAGCATGAGATGATTATTTTTTTTCCTTTTCACCATGCAGTCACTTATGGGATGCCATGATGCTGCTGGCCAACAGCAACCATCGGAAAGGGCTTAGGACAGGCAGTGAAAAAGGACAGGGGCTGTTTTGTGCCCATAAGTGGTTGTCTTATGACATCAGAGCTCACCATCTCCAGCTTGGAAGAGAAATCTATGCCTTACTGCTTCCAGACCCATCCAAAACAGAGTAATTTCCTTTAGTCCCTGGGCCCCTTATCATCCCACATGGATAAGAAGCAGAGTGTGAATAAGAAAACCCCTTCTTGCATCTTGGAAGGAGTGTAACTAACCAAAGTAGCTTTGCTGCCAAGGTCAACCAACATCTTAATCTATCCTTGACATATGTGAAATGTGAAGTGTCCCAGCAAACAGCTTCTCTGCAGCTGCTGCTGATTTCTGCTTTTAAAACAATTCTAGTTACTGAGCCTCTAAAACCCAAATACTGCCTACATCAAAGTTGGGATAGAATTAGGGACTCCAGCCCTAAGGAGACAGACGAGATGGCTTATTCAAGCAGATAGCAAAGAATCATATACTCACTTTTACTCAAGAAGAACCATAAATTGAACATAGCCACTGCTTACTTCTTACTTTTAAATTCTGCTGTTGTTTCCCAAAGCATGTTCCCACCCGAAGAGCAACCACTGTCCTGACAGGGAACACGACTGCCCCACTGAGAGAAATGCAGGCAGGCAGAAAGGGACACCACTGCATATCACTTTTTCATCAGCCATATTTTAATTATAAAGAAAATGAATAAAATCCTTGCCATTAGATATCTTTAAAATATACGCAATACATAATCTAGTGAAAGAAGCCTAGAGAGAATTATTTTCCCCTTTATAACAAAAATCACTCTTTTTATTACTACCTTGCTGTTATGTCATTAGTAATAGAGCTGGGGTTTCTTTTTCCCTGAGTTTGAAAACAAATTAGACCATTAAAATTGTACCTAAGAGCCTCCTTTAGTTTTATGAATTGTTTCAGAATGATCTCTGAAACAGAAAAAAGAATCAGTAGAGGCCCTCAAGCAGATAGATATTAAAATAAAAAGGGAACATCTTCTCTGGAAACAAAAAGCCAATAAATCTCAGGGAAGGAATTTTTTTTTCTTAATTATTGTCCTCACGGACTACCACCTAACTCTGCACATTCACAGTAAATTAAACCTTCCTCCAATGAACAGCTCTGTTATGCAGAGCTCAGACTCTGGTGAGTCACTGCAGCTGTGAATGTCAACTGGAGGTTAAAGAGGACACAAGGAAGAGAAAGAGGGGGGACAGCTGAGTACATCCCTCGGAGAAGACTGTGTGAAGCTGTGAGCATTTCTTGGTGGGCAGCTTCCAGCTGTCTCTGTCCTGTTGGTAAACTTGCTCCTTGATGCAGCCTAATTTATCTAATCAGAAAAACAAGGACAAGTCTGTGCACCTATTTACTTGGAATTATCAGCTGCCCAAGCTTTGCTGCTAATCCTAACAATGTTTATGGAATTGAAATATCATCTCTCTACTGAGGGCCCAGGGTTGTGTCCATTGTTTGCTGACGTTTTTACGTACAGTTTGTCAATGATCCATGACTTTTCGGTTATTTCAAACAGTTCATTGTCCATTGAAACACCAGAGGAGGCAAATGACCAGGAGAGGTTAAAAGAACAGTCTGAAATCATGACACTGTTCATGCTTTGTATATGAAGGTGGGAGAGATGGCTATCTACAGGATTGGTGAGGGATCTCAGAATCAGACAAATTTTTAATTTGATCTTTTTCTTAGGGGCTGAATTCCAACTGCATTTGCCTGAGGAAGTATTCCATTAACAGGACATTAGCATTTGGCTTACTCATTTTTCTAAAGAGATGACATATAACAAATAATACGTCTTAGACTACACTGTGCTGGAGGTCTGGGCTCTGTCCCCAGTTCTGCCCAGGTTCTTTTGCGTTGCTCTGTGCAGGCCTATCTACTCCTCAGTTTCCCTACTTGCAAATTAGGCATAATAATACCATTACCTTATGTTGCTGCTGAAGAAAAGTGTTTTTACTATTTGTATTTACTATTCCTCTTGGGAATTATTAGACAGTACAACACTGATTTTGGATATTTAGGCTCAGACTCTGATGGCTTTAACACCTCCAGCACAAACATCAAGTTGGTTGTTTTCACACCCATGCCAGAGTAGCAGAATCCTCTGCAAACTCTGGGTACCACAGGATGCTGCTATAAGCCCTGAAGATCTGCATTGCCTCCCATCAAACTGGCTGAGCCTTGCTCTGACAAGCAGGATAATGCAAGTTTCAGTATGTATTCAGTATTCTTTTCACATATTTTTCTTACCCAACTTGCTAATTACTAGCACTCCATGTGGAAATGAGCTCCCTCATCACCTAGCTCTACCTTCTCTTTGATCCTGCAGTAATTAGACGTTGTATTTCATCAGTGTTATTTGTCTGACAGACTGTCACACCAGTTTCCTCCATGCCCCTGCTCAGAAGTTCAGTTCTGTTAAGTAAAAGAGAATTCAGCGCTTTTAGAGCTGAGCCTCATGGATAATCCTAAAGCATTCAAAAATCAGCCTTTGTGAATCCAGAGAGCCACCAGAGTCTTTTGGCCTGTTGTAAATCCATGTTTTCCAGTAGTAGCCTCTGTTGTAACAAAAATTTAAAGAAGAGGTAAAACAACCTGTACAGACAGGAAAGTGTGCACATACAATTTAAAAATGGTTGTAGACAGTATTTTGCAAATGGCTGAAGAACAGAGCCTAGAGTCTGGGACTTAACTTCTGGTGTGCTTTTGCCTGGTTCCAAATTTGGGAATGATACAAAACATGGCCAGATTATAAAACCCTTTTAGAAATTTGCACCCATTCACAAAGGAGATGAGCTCAGCTCCTCATGTACTAGGAAAAGGAGCCAAGAAAAATCACAAGTTTTACATGATCTGGGTTCTGCAAAGTTGCTTCAGCAAGTTACATGGCCAACTCATGCTGAATTTTAGGGTAGATGAAGTTCCTGAAAGCACCTTTAAAAGCCTCAGCCACAAATCCAAGATGAGTGTGTTACTCTCTAGAAGTCAACATTTTTGATATTGGAACCAGCTGTTTACATTTTATATCCCCTCATTATCAAATATGTCTGGGACTCTTCTCCATCTCTTAGATCAGCACTTCTGAACACTTGAAAATTGCTAAAAGACCAGTGCAGTGTCCAGATCAGGAGCTGGAACATTTTATTGCTGAAATTGTTTGATGACAATTTCAATGCCCCTCCCTGATCTGCCTGCCTGTATGTTGTATCCACTTGCCAACTGTACTGCAAGGCCAAGCCTGCAAGTTCTTGAGCACACGTTGATGTGACGCACAGAACTCCTTCAACTGCTCCAGGTGGAGGACTTGTACTTCAAATCAAGTGTGTGCTTAACTGCTAAAGCCCAGCAGCGCAAGGGCAGAACAGTTTGTGCAATAAATGTCTGTGCAGCAAATTAAGTCTGCTTGTAAATATTGCACAATATGGCATGTTAAAAAATAATTTAATATTTATTTGGCATTCTTTATTGAGCAGCCTCCTAGGAGCATCAGCGATGTGTAAAATACAACACTGGGATCCAAAGCAAACAGCTTTTGCAAGCAAGCTCTCTCCCCTCACATCTAGCTGCTTTGCAAGCTAGTGACAGGAATTTTGAAAAGTTTGGGTTGCTTCATGGCTTTTTATAGTGCTTCTGCTTTTCTTTACCTCGTATTTGTAGATGTCCAGGATCCTTTCCAGTGACAGCTCCTCAAAATACAGTCTGTCACACTCATCAAAATCTGTGCTCACCGTCTCTGGGTTGCAATTCACGACCACGGTCTTGTTGCCAAGCTGACGCAGTGTGCGGGTACTGGAGACAGCACACCAATCAAACTCCACGCTGCTGCCTGCCAGGAGACAGAAAAGTGGGCAAGGAAAGGAAGGATGCAGAGAAGAAAACATAAATAGATGTTCTCAGCACTCAAGCTTAAAAAAAAAAAAAAGCCAGCATTGCCTCCTGTCAGCTCAAAGCCAGAAATGTAATTGTCCTCCCATGGAAATTAATCATCCACAAAACGTGAACATCCAAGCACAACAGGTAAGTTGGCTCAGCTGCTCAGGAGTGACAGACCTCTATAACATGTCTGTCATCCTGTGCTCATAAACACTTCAGTGTGCTCTTGCTGCTCATCCAATCACTGCTGCCTCCCAACCAACGCACTCTGCAATAAACTGAAGAGGGGGTAAACTAAATTGAGTTCCTGTTATTATAAGACAGTGCTGTTTACTCCAGGAAACACAAAGCATTTGCACACATGTGGTGTGAAGAACAGACGACTGAAGTGAGTTTTACCTTCCAGAAGAGCTACACCAACAACAGAAGAATTACATCTCAGTGGGTTTGATGTTCCTGTACACTGACTCCAGGTAAGGCAGATCAGTAGAACAACACTTCTTCAGCCACTCTGTGATCCTTTGATCTTGCTTTAAAGGCTACAGTGACTATGGCAACACTGTGGGGCAAGCACATCCTACTGTCCCAAACCCTGAGTAAGTACTTTGGCCATCTTGAAAGGAAATAGGTAGAGAGGGGGCTTGGGTGAGCACTGGGACTTGGTGCCTGGCCTTGGGCAAGCTGCAGCTCTCAGGACTTGGGCAATGCTGCAGGCTCCAGGGAACACTGGAATTGAGACTTGTGCAAACAGCTACTACCCCATACATTTCTATGCTCAAACATCTAAGACAGGTACCATAAACAGAGAATGATGGATACTAAAGAACATCATTAAATGGTTATACTTACACTCTACAAGAAAACCTTGGCCTCATCATGCTGCATTCACAGTCATTACATGATCATTAACCACTGATACTATTTTTATATATAACTGTGTGACAAGATATTATAGAAATTCAGTGCTTAATTGCTGTCCCCACCACCTAGTCACAAACTCATGGCTGGCACAGGTCACTCCCTACAGGCACATAAGTTGTTTCCCCACTTCTGTCAAACAAGAACCTCAAAACATGCCTAAGCTTCAGTTTAAACCCCACAGAAAAGAGAGGAAAATCAAATCTGAAACTGGATGTTTCCCAGAAGGGACACTAGATGCTCATTCAGTTTTTGTATTCCACTTCCATTACACAGGTATTTTTACATGAATAAGAAACCTCAACTTTGGAACACAATGGTCATCTGGAGCCCTCATCTGACTGCTTCAGATACAACCTGGGAAAACAGCTGAACACCTGTTAAGTGTATTCCAGGCACATCCAGTAATGATCATATCCAAACATGGGAAAAGGGTAGACAGAAAATAAATAGTATGACTAGTAGTGACTGTTGTAACATAACCAGACACTGCTCCTCAGGAGACAATTACTACATCAATACATGCATGTTTTTGAACTCACTTTCATGTTTCAATCACATTGAGTCTATGTGCACAGCTTAAAACTTAGAGAGTACTCTGCTGGCCCATGCTAGTGGTGGAAATATATTTATACTGCTTTTAGGGCTGACGCACAAACAAACCCCCTCCCAGGACAGGAGATCCCTTCCCGGCATCAGATGAAGAGCAAGGATTGCTGAGGCTTCATGTGTGCCAGAAAGTTGTGCCAAAGCAAGCAATGAAGTTCAAGAGTGTGTAACTACACTGACTCACATCATGTTTCTATTTGGCATATTAGTTTACAAGAAACTTCAAAAAACCCACTTTGGTTTGAATTATTTTCTTTCTAAACACAAAATATAGCATGACTTTTGAAATGGCCTCACTTCCCTCAAATATTTTTATTTCTTTGCAGAAGTGTGAACATATTCAACATTTTCCTGCAATATATTTCAAACTATTTCCAAATAAAATTCATAAGGGCTGTTTTGTTTCTTTTTAACCTAAAACTTAGCTTTCACAAAGGAAATAAGAAAAATGTCACATGTTTAGCTTCCATCCAAATCATTTAGCCTTTTCTAACCTGGAAGAGAACAGTAATTTGATCCCAGTCAATTCTGATTACAATTCTGAAAACATAGAGGAAAAGCACATTGCTTACTTGCCTTCAAAGGATAAAAATAGAGAAAAAAATCAACTTGGCTATTGCACCTAGGAAAAAAATATTTTACAGGTACAAGTAATGGTTTCCTCTAGCAGCCTTTATTTAGTTGCAGCCTCTTCCAAAGATGGTCATGATGGATCTAATCAAAGCTGCAGAGCAGATGAGACCAAGAACAGACCTGCATGTCTAATCTAAGCAATGAGTTGTTTTAGGTGAACAGTGCAAAATGTATTCACATACAGTCAATCAACTTATGAGATAACACTGCCATCCTTTTCATTTTTTGTAGCCATGCCACACAGCCTGTTGAACAACAGAAGCGTTCACAAAAAATAAGCCTAATCATAGAGTATTGCTCCTGATTTCACTCATCTCAACATAAATGCGAGAAATGGAGTTCAAAAAGACATGTCCTACAAACAGCAACAGGCATTCAGCATGTGACCTCCCCATCCAAGCGAAACAAATGGATGCAGTTTTCAATTCCAGCTTTCATAACCCATTACCAGTTCTGGGAGATGCAGAGCAGAAATATTTCTGAATAACAAGCAAAATTTTTTTTGTCAATAATTGCAAGCTATTTGGAGAGATCCATGAAAAGAAAAGTGAAAGTCATCATATACAGAATTCAGCAGTCTGTCTACCCAATACTCACATCCATGAGGAAACTCTTACTCTGTATAATGATCTGAGTGGATTGAAAAAACAGCATACAGAGAATTGCTTATACAAAAGCAGCTGAAGAGATCAAAATATTTTCAGAGTCACCTACACTTACAGATGTAAAATGCATAGTGACAATATCATCATGAGTTGGCAGTAAACATGTAAGATAGGTATGGGAGCAACAAACTTCTATACAAGGTATGAGGTTCTCAAGACCCTAACCTGTGAAAAAAGTAAGATTAAAAAATTTCTTTTAAACTTTGTGGAAATCACAACTAAGTACCAAGTGAAAAGTAATAAAATTCTCCTGGTTTTTTTTCCAGGGCATGAAATGAAATCTCCAAGCAAGTATAAAATGCAAACCTTCTGTTAGGAATTGATGTCCTGTGCACTGTGCTCTGGAGGGTCTTTTCACCATATGAGAAGAGGAACAAAGGAACCACAAGAATATCCAAAGAAGGCTTTAGGGTACAAGGAGAACAGAGGAGTTGTAAGAAAGGTTTACCTATGTGATACGGTCCACAGCCCAACACCATCACTCCACAGTCATCAAATTTTACATCATGTTCCTGGGAAGGGAGACAAAAAAGTCATTAGGATCTGTACTCCACAGCACCTAACTCCGTGCTTTTCAGAATAAACAGTTTCTGGTGTTCAGCCCAAATCCAGCAATCTGATCCTTCAGGGCTCCAGTCTGATCTTGCTTCCTGCAGTGTAAATCAAGTGCAGCTCTCCTGAAATTAGTGGTGCTGCACCCAGACCAAAAGAGAAACAGCACCTCTAATATGGCTGTTCAAGTAGCCTAAGAACCTGTGAAGTTTCACATAAAAATAATGTTAGGATGAGATGAGGGAAATATGACTTCTGCACTCCCAGCACCTACCTGTGCATGTACAGGTGATATATGACAGGCTCTTAACAACATAGGGGCATTAACAGTAAATGCACTGGATCAGGATTGGAGCGAGAGAAAGTTCCAGGCCTGCTGTAAGGGGATTATATGTAACACCATCCAAAAGAATTGCTACAGAGACCGAGGCATCTGCAAGATTTCCAGAAATAACATGGCATAGGGAAAAGAGATCAAACCAGACAGCAATGAGACTGTTGTTTCCAAGGGTGCCTACCTGCCCATTGTAGGTGACATAGAGGTAATTAGTCACCGCTGGGTATTCTGCTGCCAGGGTGTCAATCTGTACAGGAAAAAAAGGGGGATTGTGACTAGGCCAGTGCAAGATCTTTCCTAGATGCAGATGTTTGGGTTCTTTTCTTTTGCCTCTTTCCCTTTCTACTGCTGTTTCACTCCTGTTATTTTCTTATCATATCTTTCCTCATAAGGAGGTGACCTGAACTGTCCTGTGCTGTTAACACAGCCTATGCCTGGCCTTCCCCAGACCCTACAGTTCAGCCAATGCAACACTACCATCTCTTTCTAAGCTGCAGTTCTAGCTCTGCACCTCTTTGGTGAAACACCTACACAGCCCAGGAACTTTCCCCTACTTGCCATGGCCCTCATTCTCTAGTTTGTTCAGCAGATTACACTGATTCCTCCAGGTCTTCTGTCCTTTTTAACTAGGCTGTCTGGAATCTTCAGACTCTACTCTTGACCACGTCTTACTCCCATGCTGAATACAAACACACACACAATATCACTTAGAAATCTTGCAGAGTGGCAGCGCAATTACTATGTGTTTATGTTACAATATAACTCGTGCTTTGATAACTAAATGGTACACAAAGCAAGAGTGATTTCCAACCACCCTTTATATGTAGTTTTTAACAATTTCTTTTGTAATTAGTCACCAGAGAGCCTAGAAGAATAATTTGCCCACTAGGCTTTTCACAAACTATTTATGTCAACTACTCATGCCATGTTACACTTGGTAACTAGTCCATCTGGGTCACCAGTGACTGCTGAAGTTTCCTGAATGAACATCTGAAACACTTCTACAGAGATTACTGAACAGGGAACAATATCAAAGCAGTCTTGACATGAGTTTTTACATGCTACACCATTTTAAAATCTGTCCAAACTTCAAGCACTCCCAGGAATCCCCACTGGCTGTCCAAATCCTTGTGAATAATGGAGAAAGTGACCTTACGTCATTAGTGCCATGTGTCTGCTTCTCATTACTGTTGCTAATAGTGCAACTTGTACTTCATGGCTCAAGAAGAAACATATGCTTTGAAGGCACACAGGCAGGCACAGGTAGAATGACCTTATTAAGTGTACCTTGGCACACAAATCAATCCAGCACTACAGTGCCATATGTAGCTGAAAGAACACAGTGCAAGACCAGGCACGTTTCTGTGGCCAGATGAGCCACAGAAGACGAAGAGCAGCTGGGGAACAGAAGACTTGGCACCTGGAACTGGGCCTGAGGATACAGATGAACTCTTTCAGAAACATTCAGTAGTTTGGGTTGGTTTTTTTCCCCTCTTTAAGGACAGAAAACCAGCTGGTGGCAGTTTAATACCAACGTACCTTAAATGCAACAGCCAGCACCTAGTGATACTGCCATCAATACCAGATGAGCTCATTAGGCTCATGCTATCACAATGAATAGCAAATGAACCCATAACAATAGCACACTTCAAATAAAGTATTAGCCTGTAAAAAGTTACTACCAAGAAAGAAGAGATATGGTCTTCATGGTCCTACCGTGGTGAGCAAGCATTTTCAGCCTTTTTCTGAAGCCACATAGCTGTGTTTCCCCCTCAGCGACAAAGAATATGAACAAGAACATTCTGAGTCTCTCTTTGGGAATGTTCATGGCATTACATTGATGCCTGCAGTGCAGAAGGAACAGCTATGCGGGTGAACTGTGTTCTCCTCACGTCAACATCAAAACTCCTGAGGATGTTAATAGAGCCAGGAGTTTCTAAAGACACTGAGGTCTCCTGCCACTCTTGGAAGCCCCCACCAGGCCCAGTGATGTTTCTCACATACCTGTTTCACCCAGGGCACTATATTCTTCCTCAGTCTCAGCTGACGGCACTGGACTTCAGTCAGCCTCAGGCATTTCCCAATCTGCTTGTCAGAGAACCCCATCTGTTTGGCTCTCCTCAGTGTCTCTTCTGGAACTGTTTTGCTGGGATCAAATAAGAAAAACACCTCTGCATTAAGCTTTACAGGAACAACTAGAAGGTACATGAGTACTTTTGTCTCTACACTGCATAGAGTCGTTATAGGATCATGCACATGAAGGCAAGAAAAGGAAGAAGACTCAAACATAAAACATCTTTTTTGCCCTGGGTGTGCCTGCCCCACACAAACACCTCTGAGGTAAAGTCTGCAGGCAGACTGCAAGCAGTAGGAAGTAAAACACTTTCTTTCCCTGCATTTTTGAGACAGGAATCAATGATTCATTATGAGATCCATCAGGCTAGTACAAGTTGACTGTACCCACAACAACTGTATGGTCATTTACCATTTCAGTCTCCACAGAGGACCTACAGTGATTCCTTTCTTGGATTCGGTATCCCTACAACTCCATGCCCAAACTTTAACTTAATGTCTCCCTTACATTCTTCCGCCCAGTCTAAATTTTAAACCTAGGCCTCACCAGACTGGGCTCGACCAATCACTATATATGTGCTTCCATCTCCTGCCTCTCATTGCAGCTGCCCACTCCACTCCAAGGCATGAAATTCCTGAAGCTCTGGGATGAGCCATTCAGAGGGATAACTGTACCCTGACCCTGTGACCACTGTGCTGAGCTGGGAGACACCCCTACAATTTGTCCCAACCAAGTTTCCTTCTCTTGTTGAAGATGTTCTGCCTACCTTCTGAAATGGCCATCTTTGGAAAAAGCATCTCACTTCAGAGATCCGTAGCAGAAACAACCTTTAGAGGCTCACACACAAGGTAGGTTTTTTCTTGTAACAGTCTCAGTATACTCTTTTCCATATCATCATTAGTGTTGCTTCTTGCATTAGGAAAATTGAGAGGGGGGATAGACCAGGTGAAGCAGGGGCACCTTCTTTGATTTTGTATTTACAACCAGGGTCTCTTAATACTTTCATACATTCTTATTCTCCTGGTTTTGCTTTTCAGAAGTTCTAGTTTTTGCTGTTTATTTCAAACACATTGCTTTCCCCTTGCCATTTCTGAAGATCAACATTTTCCTGTCTGTTTTGCTCTTCATTTTTTTCATGTTCTCCATTTCCTCTTCATTCAGGCTACTCTTCTCTCTCCTATTCTTTGCCCCACTTTGTTTTGACTCCACCCTTATAGTTTCTGCATCCCTCTCTTTCTAAGCTACCTTTTCTAAGCTTGCAAAAACATAAAAAAGCCTGTATTTTTATCAGCACTTCTGCTTTACATCTTCATTGCCAAGAGCATTCTTGCCTGCCCAATAAATCAATATTTTATGAGCAAGCAAGCTCTGAATCAGGAAAAAGGAATGATTAACAAACAAGCAATTTTCCTAAATCAGAGCTTTTGAATTATGTCCTTTGCTTGACAGTATTTTTAAATAAATAGTATTATTTTATTTGCGTGGGAGAAGAGGGGTAAGACCGTTTTATTGGAATGTGTCAGGAAGCTGAAGCATGAAAGAGAGTCTGGATTTTCCACTCTGGCTTAGGCACAGAGCAGCTCTGCTGCCCTCAGTAAAGTCACGCTAGTGTGAAAGAGGTGAGAGTCACACGTGTCAAACCAGCTGTTCTGAGAGCAGAACTGGGAACCAGAAACTCTGGGGCTCAGATCCCTGGATAGATAGGATTTGCCGTATGAATTTCCCAATGCCACCTCCCTCCTTGTCCTGGAGCATGCAAAGAGAGGGCTCCACTTTCCTGCAACAGCACAGGAGAAAGGGAAAGCTGGTGGGAATTTGCAGGAAAGAAATGCTCACAATAACATCTCTCCTCCATGCTGTGTCCCAGCCTGTCCCCACAAACAGCCTGCTCTGCCCTCAGGGGACTCCAGGCAGGAGAACCACCTACACCCTGGATCTTCTCCACAACCTGCACTACGCATCACCCTTCTTACTCCAGCAAAGTCTCCTCTTCTTTAGTGTCAGAAGGGAAATTGTGGCTGCCACATCCCTGGAAGTGTTCAAGGCCAGGATGGACAGGGCTCAGAGTAGCCTGGTCTGGCGGAAAGTGTCCCTTCCCATGGTAGAGGGTGGAATGAGATAAGCTTTAAGATCTCTTCCAACCCAAACCATTCTATCATTCGGTGAAAAAGTCCTGCCTAATCCAGCAGGTTGAGCTTCCCAGGTTTTGGATTTCCCAAAGTAAGACCCACTTTTGTGGCACCACACTATATTAAAACTCATGGTTTCCATGCTCTAATACCTCCACCAGAAACTCCTCTGCTTCTCTTCAGCCCATTCTGCTTTCTGATCTCAGCTCAGAGGCAGGACTTCTTGCACAAGCCACGAACACCAGAACTGAAGGCACGGATATGTGTTTTACAGGAGCAAATAGAGCAAACTTCATCAATTCTCTGTCAACTGATGCTAGCAGTCACCAGCTATTAAGGACTCAGCCTCCTTAAAACAAGTGAGTAGACCTGATGACTCCAAGAAAATGAGCCTTTACTCCCTTGCCCTCCCTCCCTTCTGCCTCACAAACACACACAGCTGGCTGTCATTCGATTACTGTCAGAGACAGCAAATTGCCTTCATTTGCAGCTTGTTTTCATTTTTTTTCTTGTATTTCATTATAACAATATCATTCACCGTCACCCTCCCTCCCAGCTGGGAGGGTAGAACAAAAGCAGTGATTATTTTGCACCATGATTCATTTGCCTTGGGCTAGCAGCTTAACTTAGGTTAGGCCACTTACTAATCCATGCAGAAAGATAACTAGTTTCTTATAGGAAAACCAGCATGCAAAAGAGGAAAGATGAGTTCCTAGAGGGGAAATGGAACCATGCATTTTTTCCATGCACTTTTTCCTCTGCTACTCCCAGTGCATGACAAGAAGCCAGCAGAATTGGTCCACCATGTTTAATGGGAACTGAATCAGAGAATGGCAAATCCTCAGCACTGGTATGGAAATCAGGCTGCCTCTCTGCATGTACTGGACACACATTTTCATAATGGAATAACTTCCATTTACTAATAATGGTAATTTTTAGCATTTATGTCTCAGCTTTCATGGAAATAATATAAAGAAACATGCAAACAGTATGGTAGGGTGATGCTTATCTTGCAGATAGCAAAACAGACATGCAGAGGTTAAGGGGTGACAATTTTTAAGATCCAGCATTCCCACTGCCTTTGCTCAGAGACAGCCCTTTAGACAAGCTAGAGACACTAAAGCCAGCAAGAGTAGAATCAGGCTGATCTCTTTAAATATTTGAGAGCAAATAACCCTTCAAGCTCACCAGAAATCCAGCACTAAAAGACAAGACAAAAATTCTCGGTTCTGGATATACCAAATCACATGACCCACTCCTACATCACTGCCTCCCACTTTCCCCTGGAGCATCACTTACTTTTCCAACACAAAGCAAAAAGTCTTCCAAAGATTAAACTCCCTCACTGGTTTAGAATCAATTCTGAAACAAGGGAAGAGTAAGTGACCATGATTTCAGACTTCTGTAACACTCCTTTTCCTAACGTTTGCCTTTGCAAAATGAAAGTCATGAGTTTCAGAGCTTCAAAACCAGACAATTAGTCTTTTGCACACTGCCATTATTATTAAATGGTTGTTCACCTCCTCAGAAAGCTGAAGTCCCCTGCTCATTTTGTAGTTTATAAACAAAACAAGCCTTTCCCCAACCTTGCTTATGATGCCGTTTCAGCTTCCAGTGTTGATTTGTAGCTGCTTTTAGTTTAAAATTCCACCCTGTCATCTTTGGAACTCCATCCACTCACTTCTTCGATAATAAACGATAAGAGAAAATTGAATAAATTCTGCTTAATGAGGAAATTTTCACCTGGCACAGAGAACCTGGAGAAATCTATTAACTGACTGGAGGAATGCTGACAGCATTGAAATTATCAGGAGACCCTGCTCGCTTCAGCAGAGCCCTCTCTTCCACTTGACCAGCTTTCATCTGATCCACCAATAAAGATGCCAGCAGAAGAAACACTCTTTTTCTTGTCTCCCATATCAGGCTCTGCTTCTTTTTAGGTATGTTGTCAAGTTTATGCCCATCCACACATTACTTAGGCACATGTAAATGGGTCTTGATAAAAAGGATCAGGAATATTTTGTGAACTGAGAGCCACAGCCTGAGGTGGGAGCATTTGGGACACAGCCTACTGTGTGCTGTGTCCCACTTAACATGTGCCCTGTAAGCTCACAGGCTCATCCCTGCACCGTCATCTCAGCCTCCTCTCAGCAGCTACAAGTGTGCCTTGGATATGCACAGAGGAGCTGCAAAGGTGAGCACACTCCAACCCATGGGTCTTGAACTCGGCTCCTCCCAAGTCTGAAGGGATTTAAGCCCAGACTAAACTTTAAGTCCAGTTTCACTATGGCAAGCAAAGTGGACCAAAAGTAAGAAGCGCTGGAAGCAAAATGCATTATACCCAGTCCTGAGAGAGCTCTTCCCTTCTCAGTAGTCATAGGCCTTCAGGGTTTCAAAAAGCTGCTGAATTTCAGGCTGAATTATGTACAAAAACATATTCTTTCTCATTTCCTCACTGTCCTGCTCTGCTTCAAGGCTCCTAGTGGTTTCCTTGATTACTTCTGATGTTTTACAAGATTTTGAACATGCTACAATTAAAATAACAAGATCATGGTACAAATTCTCTCCCTGCTCCTCTTCTCAAGGAGGCAGATTGTTACCAGTCTTGCTCTCTTAAGAAACTCATGAGATGACTAACAAAAAGCTGTCAAAGGAGTGTTTAGAGAAGCAGGAGCTGTAAACCAACAAATCTTACTCACTGAACAATTGTCACTCCAGCAATCTGCACCTTTAACATTCTGGTCCCCGGGCTAAGAAATCTCATTGTGGACATCTTGATTTAAGTAACGTGAACCTCACACTGTGCCCTAAGACCTGAATGACTCACTCATAAGAATAAATGAGCTAAACCAGCAGCTCACACCAAAACACAGCCAAGAAACAAGTCGTAGCTGTTTCCTGAAAGCCTATTTTCTACTCCTGGTAAAAGAGAGCTTTGAGGTCTTTGCTGGGATGCCATGGTACAGACCGCCCTGCTCCTAGCATAGTACATACTTGTTACAGAGACTCCCCAATGGCTTTTTAAGCAATGCCTGTATATCCTCTGCATCAAGGAAAACATACATATTGCATTTTCACAAATGTACAGATGCTTTGAAAGAAAATACAGCCATGAAATTATTACCGATAGCTCTATAAGACAAATAGAAAGCATCTTAGATCCACACAAAGCACAAGCAACAGTGCTGAACAGCTGCTTGTATTTTATTCTCCTCATGTACTGCATTCCAAACTTGTTCCCAAACCTTTCCTGCCCTACAGTTCACAAAGAAGACAAAAGTAATCTTTCTAGTTAGCTAGAGAGAAGCACTACAAATATGTCAGTGACAACTCCTCAAATGGCATAAATTAGCACAGCCTCATTTACTATCACAGGACCTGGTCTGCTTGATGCCCACACAAGACCTATGTGACACACTCTGGCCTGTCCCAAAAGCACACGGGTCAGCAGAAACTGCTGCTGAGAAAAGTGGGGATGCAGCAGTCCCTGTTGAAGAGCACAGGTTATTGATGGCCTCCCTGCAGTGCTTCCGAGCTCACCTGCTGGTGCCAGGTTTTCATTCCAGCACCACTGTTTCTGTGCCTCCTCCACCACAGGGATGCTTCCAACAAACAGCTTTCAAAGTACACCTTGCAGGTACCCAGTGACACAGGCTCTCAAAGGCATTTGCAATAAACAACTTCTCCCATGGGCAACTGAGCAGAGCACCCAGCTACAAATGCTGGGCTAAAGTGCGTCTGCACCCTCACACTTCTGTCTTTCCCCTTTATTAACCCATATCTCTCTAGGAATGGCAAGAGCGATAGTCAGGACTGCAGTTACTCCTTTCAAGCAAACAACAGGCCAGGAGGTGTTTTCACACAACACCCACAAAGCAAGGACATATTTTCCATCAAAACAAAGCTCCAAATTATAGAATTATCAAAATATGATTGGTGCCATCATTTCCCACTGCTAGCAGGCTGGCTAATTCAAAAATTAAATTAAATGCCAAATTAAATGCAAAATTAAATGCCAAAAAGACGAACTGCTGTTTCCATTAAGGTTAATTTGAAGAGTTGAGATTTCAGGTGACAAAGTTCAATTCACTGCACTGCCAGACTGTCTTCGAGACTTTGGGCAAGCTCACCATTTCTCTGCTTTGCTCTTCACAATGGTGGTTTATTATGCTCCTCTTTCCTCAGTTGAATTCTACTTCACAGACTTTGATCAATATTGAAATGTTCCTCTTTGGGCAATATACTCACACTTCTGCCTGCTGCAAGGTGGCTTTCCTGGGTTTTACTCATATTTTCTCCAGCACTGAACTTGACCCCACTACCTCTACTTTCCCCCCATCCCTATGAGCTCTCAAGTAATGGCAAATACAATCAGTTACAGGTTCCATTGCTACAGAGATACCTAAGTGACTTAGGAACACAAGTCCTACTGATTTTCAACAAGGCTTTTGGCCCCATATCACTTGGGCATAAGTGATGATTTCACCATAGCTGCCTACTCTTTACCCCTATTTAATTATGTTTGTTGTACATTCTCCTTGCATACAGCCACTATTCTGAAGGATCCCAAAATCAGGAACAGATAAAAATAATCATTGCTATATGCAAACAAATCTTCACTACAAACAGTCAAAGAACAGACGTAAATTCCAGAAGAGGTTTTTCCTTGCACCTAGGCGTAGTCAAGTATGCCTTAGAGGTTACTTCTAAGCCTGAGTT
Source organism: Gymnorhina tibicen (assembly GCA_013399875.1). Taxonomy (NCBI): domain Eukaryota; kingdom Metazoa; phylum Chordata; class Aves; order Passeriformes; family Artamidae; genus Gymnorhina; species Gymnorhina tibicen. Next base: position 214,050 of record VXAZ01008031.1, read on the forward strand.
TCAGCTGTCCTCCTGGGGATGGTTGGTATCACTGGACCCTGCTTCAAATCTAACTTGCTCGGGACTGGGTCCATAGCCCTGGCCTTAAAGTGACATCTCACTCCCTGCTGGAGTGAGAGCAGACAGCTCAGTGGACCTCAGACAGTTGGACATGGTCTGTCCAAACTTCCACCTCCTTCATGAGCTGTCAGTGTGATGAACAGCCAGCAGGGTCTCTCCAGGCCCTTCCTCCTATTTTCACTAATGGGACTGGCAAGGCCAAATCTAGGGAAATAATTTCCAGATAATAGCACATCCTATTGCTTCATACACCATCACCTATTCATGGACTGACAGCATGGGATGGTGCTTGCTCTTTCCATGTGAGTATGTACAAGTGGTTTTATTTGTTTGTTTATGTGCATGTGTGTGTGGTGGGGAAAGCTGAAGGTAAAATTACACTCCAGGTATAGAGGTAATTGGTCGGACAACAACAAAAACCCTCTCAAATGTAAGTTTCCAAAATAAAAAATATGTAAGGTCACAGGAGAAACAGCAGAGGCACATGTTTGACATGTCTGTGATATTACTTGATATTCTCACAAGTACTCTCAAAATGGCTTTCTTTTCCCAATTCAACTCAGGCCATTTGCTTTCCTGCAGCCACATCACATAATCTGAAACAACTATTTCTCCATCCTAGAGGGCCCAGAGGCAGAGTCAAATGGAACCACTGCTGCAGCGTGACAAAGCTATACAGTCCCACCCAGCACCAGGTCCAATCTTCTTTAGAAAAAAGTTCAGTGCAACAAAGGTAAGTGGGGCAGAGGGTGCTGTTCCCAGTCCCTACTGTCTCTGCAAATGTCTGGCCTTGCCTCTACACCACAGAGAATACACAAACATTTACAGGTCAGAAACTTTTTCCCTCTGCACTGCATTATCCCACAGAGCTTTTCACACATGTAAGCAGATCCATTGCATGTATCAGTGAGACCTTTGGCTCACCTCTGAATTGCTGCACATGGCGAAGATGCAAGGCAGCATGTGGTGTGTGAGAGCTGCTTCCTGAACTGCTCTCAAAGGCCTCCATCTGCCTCTGATCCCCCTTCCCCATCTGTCTGTCATACCCACTTGTTCTAGCTCTTAATTTCCTCTTGGCAGAGACCATCTCCTTGTTACCAGTCTCTACAACAGCTCTGCAGGGCCCAAATCAAGACTCTTGTTACTCCAACTGTATCCAAAACCTCACTGCAAAGAGCCCCCAAACCTACACACAGAAAAAGAGGAAGGGGTGGATTCATCCAAATAGCTTGTAACCAGCAACAATGCCCACGAACAGGGCAACTACTTCTGGTTCTGGTAACTGTACTCTAACAACAGAAAGATTTAAAGCAGTGATAGCATCACCTCTCATTCTTTTCAACTGGAAATTATCCTGTAGCACAGGTAGAACTCATGACAGGCATGCTGGGGACTGGAAACAGCTGGCTGGAGGAAGAGCACTTGTGTGCCAAGTCTCATTTGCATCACTCAATTAGCTTTCCCTTGGCTAGGGCAGAGATATGTTTCCTTATGTGGCTCACTGGACTAGCCTCTTAGTTCAAGTCACAAGTGTTTTTCCCTGGCTCTTTGCCTTTGTACCTCCCATGTAATGCAGCTGGACAGTCCATCCCCTCCCTCCAGTGCTGGTTGGGAGGTAAGAGAGTTTTCTTGCAAAAGCGTGAGGAATGATAATGGAGTGAAAATCTGCACTGGTAAGTGAATGAGGGTAGATAATTTATATGTTCAGCCTGAAGAAGAGAAGGCTTTGGGGTGACCTAACTGCGGCCTTCCAATACCTGAAGGGAGCTAACAAGAAAGATGAAGAGAGACTATTTATAAGAGCATGGAGTGACAGTGATGCCAAATTGATTTTTGCCTTTTTTTCTTTTATATATCTTCTATATTCTTTACACATGTATTTGTAGCTCTGTAGCCTATCATTGTATTCGTAGCTAGCATTTTACCTACTCTATTAGGCAGAAAGACAAAATAAATTCCCCAGTGGCTCCAAGCTGGGGGCCCAAGGTTAGATTCTCTGGGAAGCCAAAGTTGAAACTAGCTCTCCAAGACACATTTACATAAACAAAGTTTAGTTCCTATCTAAAAGAGGAAATTCAAAGAGGGTTGAACCTGGGGAGAATTGCCTCACCACTTATGTCTCTAACTGGGGATTTTTGTCAGATATGCTAATTTGCTAAACATATAAAAATTGTATACACATTATGCTATGTGTGCATCTTTGGCGTTTTCCACCTGGTGAATTGTGCACTTAAGGATCCTTATAAAGGTAACCCCTTTTATCACCTAACCGTGTCTGGCTCATGATTTTAAGACCAGAGAAAAGGCATCAACAGGACAAGGAGGAACAGCTTCACACTAACAGAGAGAAGATGTAGATTAGCTATTACAAAAAAACTCTTCACTGTGAGGGTGGTGAGGCCCTGGCACAGGTTGCCCAGAGAAGTTGCGGCTGCCCCACCCCTGGAAGTGTCCAAGACCAGGCTGCATGGGGCTTGGAGCAACCTGGTCTAGTGGAAGGTGTCCCTGCCCACAGCAGGGGGTTAGAACTAAATGATCTTTAAGGACCCTTCCAACCCAAACTATTCCGTGATTCTACAATACCACACACAATATGATTTGAATTGCAAGAATCCACTTCCAAGGGACACAACATTGCTTGTATCTGATAACAATGCAAGGCTGGATACTGTGCGAGGGCTCTCTGTAGCAGGCTGCCTGCACAGCCTGCTGCCTGGGCACCACAAGGATAAAAAACTGTGTGGAGTGGTACCACCTACTGATCACTGGTAGTATAATCACCTGCCACCCATTGCAGAGAAAGGGAAAGCAACCTCAGGGATATAGGAGGGTTCAGGAAGATGAGCCTCTGTGGAGTTATGCTGGATTTTATACCAGCTGAGGATGCAGCCAACATCTGGGGCCTCATTCCAGAGCGTGCCACTCCAACAAGTGACAAGCTCAAACTGATTCTGGATATGTTGTTTTTCTTCAGGAGCTGCACATACACGTTTAAGGGGCCAGATACAAATGCAACGTGACATAGATGTTAGAGGACAAAAACTTCCGCAGCCAAACAACAGATTTCTGCAAATAATCAAGCTACTCCTTCTCTTCCACATCTCTCTCCACATTTATATTTGTTTAGGTCCAGATCCCGGTTGTTCCAGGTGCAACGGAGAGCAAGAGCTGCTCAATTAAAAGCGTGCAGCTAGTCAAAAAGCAGAGATGACGCAGGTGAACTGAGGAGCGGCCCAGAGATCATTGCCTCCGCTGTGCTCCCAGTGCCATCATGTGGTAATACGTGGAAGCACAACGGGTACCAGAGGCAGAAAAGCCAACAACACTCGGCCAATAACTCAGCAAGGAGGTTCTTCCAGCCTCGTAAAACATGAAGGGAAAGCTCAAGTCAGCAAGAGTCTGAACTGAAATACAGCCCACTGCTTTAATTTACTGTTGTCTTTCCTGTTTGCTTTTATATGGTCATTTTTCTTGAAGGAAGAAGATTTATATTTAAATGTGTCTGGAACCATAGATGTTTGAAAGTGTGGTTCAAAAGCAATACTCACACATACTGCATGATCACAGCAAAGCAGAAAAGCTTAAAAATCAATAGGCCAGGCTGGAAATAAAATGCAGTGTATGTGACCCTCAGGCACAGTAAGTCAGGACAAGCCCTGTGTTGAGTTTGAAAGGCAACTCTGTCCTAGGTACATGAGTTAATCATCGCAGGCCATCCACATTCCTAGTCTTATCCTCAGAGATAGTGAGGATTTTCCAAAATAAACCATAACTTCCATAATCCCTGAGAACAGCCAAGATGCCCAAGTACTCAAAGGAGTTATTTTACCAAAAAAAAAAGTGTGCTTAAAAATTTCTGCTGACTGAGACAGTGAACTGGGTTTTACGATAACACTGTTTATTCCAAGCACTTGAATAAATTTCTCAGCATTGACTGCATCTGTGCTTACCATAGGTTTCCCAGCAGGATTCCCAGAAGAACTGTTGTGTCCTAGGACAAGACTTTTTTACCTGTTCAGTTCCTTTAGGATCTTCTCCATGTTCACAATGCTGCGCATCTTATACAGGAACCACTTGTCAATGGCTGTGAGTTTGTGAATGACATCCACGGGGACTTCATTATTCAAGGCCTGCCAAAAACAGGACAGCACCAAACAGCCCCTTTAACACATGCTGCACAAATACAGCTTTAGTCTGCAAACAGATAGCAGCAAGTATATATCATAAGGAAAAAAAGTTTTGTAGACCAAGCTGTACAAATCAAATATTCATCTACCTCCTGACCCTGTCTCCTGCACAGAAACTGTGCCCCATGGGGAGTGCAGGGAGGCACCAGCCACTTCTCCCTGTGCTCTGGTTCCAAAAGCTGGCTTATGTTTCAGTGAGAGAGGTAATTTGCTTTTCACAGAGCCAGCAGCCAGATAAGCTGATGGCAACTAGGCTGGGTGGCCACTAAGAACGTGCTCAGCTAACTACAGGGAGCCACATTGAGGCTGCAGTGACCAATCCTCCATCTGCACCTCTTACCACTCAAGTTGCCTAAATCTCAGGCCCACTGCCAACCCGGTAGCTGCAAATGTAAAACAGGAAGGTCCGGATTCTCAGCTGTGAAGGAACTTTTTGCTTTGGAGCATAAATCTTGATATACTCTTGAAATGCAGGGCTGAATCAAAGCATGTGGCCTTACATTACCTCTGAAGCAAGGGAAAGTCAGGGCCTGGGTGATGCTTGCAGCTACAGCATAGCTCTAGCTTCTCTCACTCTGCCTCAAGATAATGGCAAGACCATTCAAATTTCCCTGCATTATCTTGCTGGGGTTATTGATGGGGGTTTTTTTAATCAATTATTTACAGCCACGGGGTAACAAGGAACCCCACAGAGGTATTATTCATAAGACAATGGGTTAAAAAACATCATAATATTAAAAAAACCCCAGCACCTCAGAGAGCCCTCAATATGATGTATTTTCTATCAATGCAATTTCTTGGGTCTCACCAGTGGTGTACAGTTACAACTCTCCTGACAAAGCAACTACAATCAACCATAATGATAATGCCAGCACGGTATCTTTGCTGAGCTAAAGTAATCAGGCTCATTAATTTCTTACCATGCTTAATTGTTTTCTTGCAGAGCAGCATCCCTGGAACAAAGCCAGAGCAATGCCATTGAAGAAAATTCCAGAATTAATCCAGGAATGAGCTTGGTCCACTGCACCCCAGCATTATTCCCCCGAGTTACCAAACTTGGGCACAATGTTGGTATCATCACCATGTGCTTCAGCAATGGGGAGACCTTCTGCCAGCTCAGAGAAATGGGAGGCACCACCCACAAGGATAAGGGATGGGTGGCAGCTCTCTGCAAAATACTGACACCACCTTCTGCCTTTTCTAAAGAATTCCCAGGCAGCTTGCCTGTGTCTCCCTCTTGCAATTATCCTCTTGTTCACAACTGCTCACTGGAATATCCTGTGTACTCACAAGCAGTGGTGAAAAACTCTTAACACATATTTTGCTCCTTTAGAGTAGCCAGTCACATACTGAGTCTTCAGCTCATGCTTGGCACCCAACAGTCACTGCTCTTCCCAATGCCTGCAGCGAGAAGCCTGGGGCCCTCACAGCAGTCCCTGAGCACTGGCAGTGACAAAGCTGGGCTTCTCAGACATTTCTGGGTACACTACTGGTATGAGGCAACTGGTAAGGGGTCCTTCCCATCCTGATTCCTTTGTGCTTGGAGGGTGGGGTCACGTTGCCACATTAGTGGGATGTGAGCAGGTCTTTTTTTCTGTCCATCTATTTTTACAAAACACATGCACTTTCAGTCAATGTCTCTGAGCCAGACATACACACACAGGTAGCATGAACACATACTCTTAAGCTTCTTAGGAGACTTTATTTAAAAGTCCCAGGGATCTTCAAAGAAAAACGAATGAAAAAACATGTGACTTCCACTCATTCATCAGAGGAGGGGCAGAGAAAATCAACCATCTTCATCCCTGTCGCATAAATCAGGAGACTGGGAGAGAAGAATGAGTTTGCAGACATTTCTTGCTTCCTATCACCACACTCCAGGGGCAAATCAGGTTTCCAGGCAATCGTGTAGAATTTGTTCAGAGGCCCTGAACTCTGATGGCTTTCCTCTCTTCAAACCTACATGAAGGAGTACAGCCGAAATACACCATGGAAGCAGGAGGAGAGAGCCAAAGCAGGACAGTGTGACATTAGAGTCCTGTTCAACTTCAAGAGCATCCCATCCAGTAGGGACTGGCCCATACTGGGAAGCCAAGGGGTTTACAGGACTGCCTTCACACCAAGAGCCATGGAGCAAGCCTGGCATCCAGGCCAAGCAACAGAGGGCAGCCTATGCTTTTAGGGCCAGCACCCTTGTTCTTTCAGTTCCATCCTGGCTCCTCACCAAAGAAAGTATTTAGCTGCCTGTGGACAGCAGCACAAGTACAAACTACATATCTGTGGTGTGGACAGCTAGGAGACCAGGGCCCTGGTGTTGAACAGAGTGTAGATCAACTCCACAGCATAAGCCTTCTGAGGCCACTTGTATACAACCTTAAGAGGAGCACAAAACACCTGACATGACCTGAGCATCCCTGCTCATCAGGCTGTTCCACCCTTGCAGCACTCCCACTCTGGCCAAGGAACAAGTCTCATCTATGTCAGCCTCTCTCCTGTGCCTTCTTTTACATGACAACAGGGAGCCCCATTACAACAGCAATAGCTCTGAATGGCAGTTGAACTCCCTTTCCTTGCACCTGAACAGTTACTGTTGTCATCATCCAATAGGCAAAGGAGAGAGAAAAAGTAAAAAGCTTTGGAGGGCTGACTAGTGGGATTGGATGGGGGAGAAGACATATAAAATACAAAAAAGCTCCATCCTGTTTCAAACGGAGCTGATGGCTAATGGGGACTTACCGTTGGCTTTTAAATGTCAACAAGCTGGGAAGGGGTTTCCATGCAGACACCCCAGCTGCCAGAAGCACCTCTTACTTACACTGCTTGCCTCAGTTATTAATGGGGATGAATTAGTGTACTGTGGTGGGCAGAGGCAACTCTTTATAAGGAGGGATTAAGAGTCTGATTTTGCTTTTTCCAACAGCTCCCAGTGAAAATAGCAGCAGCTGGGAACACCCAGTGTTCAGTGGGACCCAAACTCACCTTCATCTCCCCAGATTCCCTGTGTTAATATGGGTCTAAGTTTAATCTTTCATAGAAGCTCTCTCAGAGACACAAGAAGTAAGATTTTTCTCTCAGTCACAAGAAAAAGGCTGTAATAAAGACCAAACACAGCTGCTGAAGGATGAAAACATGCACTTCCCCAGCTTGAAAAGCAAGAGAGAACAGCTGGACAAGCCACACATTTACAGAACACCTTGTGATTTTCTTCAAGCCATTTATAAGAGGAACAGCTATGTGAAAACATTTTAACTAATACAGCACAGGCTCAGCTCCTTACTCATGTGGAGGTGTAACAAGATGTACCTACACATGAGCACAAAGGGCTTAAAGACTCCACCACACAAAGTCGGGGGCACAGAAGAGTAATTGGGCATTCCCTGCCAGGAAGGTTTGCAATCTTAAAAAAATCAAGCCAACAGGTAAGCAGAAGCTATAAAAAATAGCTGTGCCCTCCTCTTCATAGAGGGTATAGACAGGTGGACATGTTACCTGCAGCAAAACCAAAGTGTGAAATTGCACCTACCTTCTAAAGTATCTACCACATGATATACACAGGCACACACTGAGGAGATGAAGGAAGAAATAAATTCGCACCCTAGTCCCCTTATAATAACATTCTCTGTTATACAGACACTTTCAAGGCTGAAGTGATTTGACCAGTGTGACAGGAAAGGGGTTAAAAAAACACTACAGGAAGTTAAGCCAGTTTCAAAGAACAGGGGATTTCTTGTCTGTGAAATTTAACATTGAGTTGTGTAGTTCTTTTAGTTTCAAGCCCATACCAATGCAACCACTGCAAGTAGACAGTGCTCTCACACACTGCAGCTTGCCATTCTTTATCTCCTCTGTTTCAGTTCTCAAAAGGATCTTCATTTATTCCTTTGTAATCTGCAAAACTGACCAATTTTAACTGGCACTTACACTGGTGTAAATCAGGGCTGAACACTAGCCAATGTTTAGCAAACAAGTATAATATTATAGGAGAGGAAGTAATTCAGGTCTCCACCAGCACTCAGCTACAAACTAAAGTGACAGGACACGGGAATGCACCTGATGCTGAATGCAATGAACACAGGCTAAGATTGTACCACCAAAAGGCAAACACATGAACATGGAAGATATAGAAAGCATAAGCAAGGATCCTACTCAAAGCATTCCCAGTGAACTTGACAGAGGGAAGCAAGGGAAGGAAGAATACTCAGCCTTTATCACCTCAGTTGACCCAGTCCAGTAGCTCCAATTCAAGGGATGTAGGTTAAGGTCTTTCTTTCTTTTGTTACCTTGGCTATTGCATATATCCGAATGCTGGATGGCTCAGAGAGCTCCTTCTGGAGATCTACAATGGCTGGCCAGGCTTTATTCATCGGCAGATGTGAAGTGAAGCCATCTACTGAGGGGTGGCACATCCTCAGGGCCTTTTGGAAACTCTCTTCAAACGTGCGTCCGATAGCCATGACCTGTAAGGGAGAGCATATCCACATGAGCTACAGTGAGACAAGCCTGGCTGTACCCTGAGTAAGAGAGTGGGGAAAGTTCCAACCATGCAGACAAGCACACAGAGACATGACAGCCTTTGCACTCCTACCTAAGATAGTCATGCTGGCTGTAAGGTGCAGCTGACTGAGCCTTGGTAGCCCCACTTCTAGATCTGACTCTGCTCAGGGTATCAGTGGGGAGTTCCGGACAAGCAACTGCTTTTGGTTTCCATTTCCCTGTCTGTAACACACAGGAGGATACTGCTCTCCTCTGTAAACTGCTTTGAAGCACTCTGGTAGAGGGAAACATTATGCAGCAGCATGGATATAGTAATATAAAAAAATATTTCTGTTTAACAACCTGTTAGAGATAGAAACTCACAGTGGGAATTTTAAGGTTCCTCTTCCTTTCAATTACATTTAACAGTAACTCTCCCCTATGAGGACTCTCTTAAACAATTACTCCTCCTTGGCATAGCAGCACTGGGGTTTCCCTCCTTCAGTCTTGACATCATATCCAATAAGAAAACAAGCCTTTCTGTCTAGAAATCTGTGAGGTAACAGAGCCCTTTCTCAAACTTTTACATTTTCATTTCCCAGTGCAGTGAGACCCTAACAGCATAAAAATCTTCTCAAACACAATGCTGAAAAATGTCAAAAGAAAAAATAACATCGTTTTCTCACAGCTCCAGGCCCACTGCCCAGCACAACAGAGCTCAGGAAAAGCCAGGCCAGGCAAGACTGTTCAATTAATAAAAATGCAGTAGGTCCTCTGATCTGGCTTCAAGTTCAGGCCTGGGGAGATGACTGTGCCATACTAATAGAGACACAGTGGCAAGAAACTCTTTGCTGCAAAGACTCCCTCTCCTACCCATAGGTCCTGCAGATTAACCTTCTTGCTCAGTACCTCCACCAGCTGCAAACTGCATCCCTTGAGCTTCTCCATCCCTGCTTCAATTCACCTGCACTATTAGAGCACTGACTCTCCCTGTATCTCTGTCCTGCCTTTACCCAGCATCCTGCCTGGAAAAGGACACAGGTTCAGGCACTTCTGTGACATATGAACTCTGGAAGGACTCAACATCTCCTTCTGCAAATGTGTATGGCCAGGAAGTGTCCACAGCTGATGGTGCACAAGGAACTCCAGTTCTACAGAACAGTCCCAAAACCCCTAAGCAGGGGTTAATATCAGGAAGCATCATCTCACTGAAACAAAAAACCCACCTCATTACCATTAAAAGCCAAAACTGCCAATGGAAAATCAAATTCCAATTAATCTTTCCAGTTCTGATAAAGGCTTCTTTTCTAGTGACAACAATGATATTAGGAAGGTCTTGCATGTCAAAATAATTTAATAAAATAGCTATTTGAAAAGGCAGCTGAAAAAATACACAAATAATTATTTTTGCTTTTATTTTAGCTGATATGTAATTAAGTGGGTAATTTACCAATTTTGCTTCATTTTCCCCCTCTTAAAATGTGGTCTGAAAATACTGTTACTGTCCAGACACTGTAAAATCTGACGTAAGAGCCTTAATCTCTAAGAGAAATCAAAACTTGAGAGCAAGATGACAATTTGTGTTTGGATTTCAAGAGAAGAAGTAGGCTGAGATCTGGCATATGTTTTTAACATAGAGGATAAATAACTTGGGAAGAACTGAAAGCTGTGGCTCATGGGCACCACTGAAAATCTTCACACTACTACTGGTGAAATTATACTGTAATTAACCACCACTGCAGAACCTCAAACTAAAAAATAACTCTGAGGGCCCTGGAGTGAGTGTTAAGAAAAGTTAACCCCAGTTGATCTATAGTGATCTCTTCCTTTAGGAGTCAAACCATTTATGAATCCACACTGTGATATCCAACATTACACAGTCCTAACTCATTTCCATTAATTATAGTACTGGATAAAAATCATTTGAGCTTAACATATATCCTCAAATTAATTAGGTCCTTGAACATAGACATTCTGAGGGTTTCCCAGAAAGAGAAATGGCTTTCCCAAGTGGTGGAATGGAAGGTGAGAGTCTTGCACTCACCTCTCCCACACTCTTCATGGAGCTCCCAATCCGGTTGGAAGTGTGCTGAAAACGGTCCAGATCCCAGCGGGGTACCTTGGTCACAATGTAATCAAGGCTGGGCTCAAAGCAAGCAGAGGTTTTTCCTGTCACCACATTCTTGATTTCTGGCAAGGGAATACCCAAGGCAATTTTGGCAGCAATAAATGCTAAGGGATACCTGTCATAGAGAAGAAGTAGAGAACAGTAGAGTGGAAAGTACTTTGCTTTGGCAAATCCCAGGAGTGGATCCAATTAAACGGATGTGAGGTCATTGTCCCTCCTTAACACAATGGAAGGCTCCTGAGCTCAAACACAGCAGGACCCATCCAGCCTCCTACCTCAACACATTGCAAAGCTACCTCTCTAGATCTGGGACTTGCTTTTTTATCCACAAAGCCATCCCTTTCAGTAGCTGTCACACCCACAGTGGGCCCACTCTAACAGATATGTTTAGCTGCAAGTCTGTCATCCAAAAAGAAAACAATCAAACGCCCACTGCCCAATATCATGGTTTATCTCCAGCCTGCTATGGCTCTTAAACAACTGTAAGAGTTGTTGAGAACTGCAAATTAGAAATTAATCTTTCAACAGCATCTGCAAAGTGCAATTAAGAAGCCAATTTTTAAACAGCCTGCTTTGACCATCCTTATCTTGATTAGTTTATGATTAGCCAACAAAACAAAGGCAGCTAGCAATGCCATTTGCATCAATCTGACAGACAGCTCATTAATAACTGTGCCCTCTGGGTCCCGGAGATGATTTGCAGCCAATATATGGATACAGTGGATGTGCTTTGTAAGGAGTAGGCTCCCCCAACATGTGCCTCCTGGGAATTTTTCCATTTGTAGTAACAGCATCACCAGGCTGGAGTGACCTGGAGGGCTCGCTAATCCCACCCTCCATCTCCCAGCACGATCAACTCTCTAAGGGTCAATCCTAACAGATGCTGACAAGAGCTGTTCTTAGAAGCTTACCATGCAGAAATCTGCACTTTACTGACCTAACTGCTCCAGAAGTCTCTCTAACAGCCAACTTCAGTCTTCTTGATGAAAATGTGGGCTACAACTCCATGTTTTAACTACATGGAAAGCAGATGCCGGAATTCTTCTTCCTTGTAGCTGTCATCTACTTATTTAAATAATACATTGATCCAAATCCCTTGTTTTACTTCTCTCTTTCTGTTCTGATCTCCTCAATTTTTTGTTTATTCATTTGTTTGTTTTGTAGTATTTTGGTTTTTTAAAATAATCTTACCCTGTCGCCTTGGAGGCCAAAGCTGAACTTCTTGAGAGTCTGGCATTGACTTCAATGATGTAGTACTCCAGGGAAGTTGGATGCAGAGCAAACTGGATATTACACTCTCCCACAATGCCCAAATGTCGGACAACTTTGATAGCACGATCCCTTAGCATCTGAAACTCCTCATTATTGAGTGTCTGGCTTGGAGCCACTACAACAGAATCTCCTGTTTGTCACAAGGTAGCAGAGAAGGAAAATGAGAAGCAGCTCAGCAGCGGTAAATCATGGCCACACAAGTCACTGTCTTTGCTAACCCACTACTAGTAATGACACTACCAGAGATTACAACTTGTGGATGCACAGCTGCTGAAAAGCACAGATAGAAGCCCAGAGCTGGAGACAGGCTAGGGAATCTTACAGGAAACACAGTCACAGGTGTAGGTTTAGTCTGTTTCACACCCAATCTGGCTTTATTCAGGACCCGAACAGTAATTTTCTAGCCCACTTTGTCAATCACAAAGCTCTGTCAATAACACCAGGCCAAAAGGCACTGCATAAAAAAAGTCATCGAGCCACCCTATGTCCAAGCCTACCTGTGTGGACTCCCATAGCATCAATGTTTTCCATGTTGCAGACAGCAATACAGTTATCAGCAGCATCTCTCACAACTTCATACTCTATCTCCTTCCAGCCAACAACTGACTTTTCCACCAGAATTTGGTTAGTCATTGCAAATGCCTGGGAATAGGTTAGGGGAAATAAACACCCAACAAATAAAAAACCCCCACAACACCCCCCAAAAAACCCGCACCAAACCCCTTATTAGACCATATTCCACATTTAAAACTTCTGTGATTTATCTCCAAATATCCCAGACCAATCGAAAGGTGAAAATAAGTACAGTTCATAACACTGATGACAAGCACTTCCTTTTTCTTTCTTTCTTTTTTAAAAATTGCTTTACTGTGATTTGAAAGGCACATTTGAAAATATTTACGTGATATGATGGGGGAAAAAGGGTTGGGCATGTGTGCTTGCAACAGTATATAAATAACAAATAGGAATATAAAAACATCTAAGGCTTCAATCATGCAACAGACATGCTTTTATGTGGGCAGCCCCAAGGACTTCAATAGGAGAACACTGCAAAAAGCAAAATGACTGAGTGATGGGAGTGTGGATGCCAGCAAACGCTACATAATTAATAGCATTAATAATACTGCCTGTCACTGGCATACTAACCAGAGGCAAGGTCATGATTTATTCTTAAACAAATCTTGAAAGTATTCCTCAGCATATGAGGCAAAAATGAAAAATACAGTTTGTTGGTAAATGAGCATAATCTAAGCAAATGCATGGCCTTAATATTAGCAGACAGAAAACATTAATCAATACTCGCTTAAAACCCTAGAAAGTGATGGGCACATTATCAATCCATCCTTTAGCAAAGCTTCTTGTTATAATGCTGTCCATGAATTGGCTCTTCAGTCTGGTCCCATCTGTCATTAACTCAAGCTGTTACCCAAATGTTGCCCTTAGCTCAGTTGCCAAAATCACACATAAAAAAAGAAAAAAAGGTTTGAGGAATGGCACTTCACTCCTGGCCTAAGCAGGCACTGACTTGGTGGGGATGTAGCAGGAACACCTAACCAATCCTGCAAACCAGTCCTGGCTGCTCCAGTGTCTGGTGCCTTCTCTCACTCAATAAGCAGACTCGGAAGACACAACCTCAAAGCCAGGTTACCTGAACTAGCTGTGCTATCAAACACCCAGTGTTCAGTTATCTGAATTATAAACAGTTCAGTCCAGTGTTTGAAAAGCCAGCTCACTGAATTACTACAGATCATCTTCATAACTGCTAGGCTGTGGAAATGAGCATCCAAATTTGAGTTAATTCAACAAGACTCAAATTGGTTTTCCCTGTAAATTTTGAAATATAGATACTGAACTGGGAGGTGGTGTTGACTCTCTGAGGGACAGGGGGCCTTGCAGAGAGATCCAGATCAATTTTAGCATTAAGCCATGATTAATGGGATGACATTTAACAAGTAGAAATGCCAGACTTCACACTTAGGATGAAGTAACACCTGGCAGAAGTATTAACTGGGAACAACCCTGCAGACAGGAATCTGGGGGTGCTGGTTTACTTTTTAAAAAAAACACAAAGTGCTGATCAAAATCAGGTTCTCTTCCTGAAAAAACAGGGGGTTTCCTACTGAAACATGTTTTGATATAAACCTGTCAGACAGCTGCACTCCCAGGGTTTATGGGTGAATTTCTGCTTCCTCTAAACACAGCCCATAAGTGAGCCTGAGTAAGTGACATGTTTCCAACCTCACCATGGATCCGTAAGATGGGGTTCCTGCCCCCACTGCCTCCCTCACATGTGCCAGTCCTGTCCCTTGAGCCTCCCACAGCTGACACTGCCCGAGAAGCATTTGTTCAGCACTGAGCACATCAGACCCAAAGTCTCTTTGCATGATAGCAGAGGGGGGAAACACAAAGAAATCATTTGCACATACAGCTCTTAGTGGTATCTGCAGTATTTCTTTCTAGAGATAAGTGAAAGATTAAGAGGCTCAGCAAACCAGGAAAAAACAAACTCAAGGATTTTAGAAACCCATAGGGATAGAGGGTTTTTTCCTGAAATTGTGCATTTTTGACAAGGAAAAAAGCTTTTGATTTGTTTTCCCCAATTATCTGTTTACTTTTCATAGCAAACATTTAAACAATCCCGGATTTTCTACAGAAAAAGAGCTGTCTTCACAGCCAGAGACAGCTGGTAGTTGTCAAATTATGAAGTGCCATCCTGCTAAATGAGCTTTTGACCTAGGAAAATTAACATCTTTAGACAAAAACAGAGAAGAGGCTCAAGCCTCTCAGCTCTTCCGTCCCTAAGACCACATTATCACTCAGCATTTCAAATGTTTCAACTTCCTTGACACTGTTCATAATCATTTACTCATTAAAGTAGGTGAATATAGGGCAATATGTTTCTTTTCAGACTGAAACTGCTGGAAAACTTGCTCAAATTATGACTTGTTTGTAATGAATTTAAAAGACCTGTCATTGAGCCCTTTTCATTATCCAAGTCAGCAGCAATTATGAAAAGAGGGCAGTTCCTAACCAGGGCAACATTTTACAGAGAAGATGAAAGGTAAGGTATATACAATTCTAGTGTCTTTGACATTAGAATAGTATTTAAGAAAATCAGATGTTCAGTTCTGTTCCCAGAGTTTGCAGTTCCAGACATACCTTTGTACCAAGGTCCAGCAAACTTTCCTTATCAGGACATATGCCAGACCCCAGACCACCAAGGGCATAGGCAGAACGTATCATGACAGGGTAGCAAATCTTTTCAGCTGCCTTCAGAGCATCTTCAACCTTAAAGGAGAGGGGAATACATTTCAGAAATACATAGGAATTGAGAATAATAAAGTCTCCAACTCTGGTTACAAGATTAACTGGAAATCCCATCAGTAAGACACTAAACTGTCTGAAGATAAAATGAAAATAATAAAAGTTTGCTTTATAATATTGCCTTTTTCCGCCAAACAGCAAAAAACTGGAACATGCACTCAAGGAAGTGACTTCTATCCTTCGCTATACGTGGACTTCCTTGCTGACCTGCAATGTCCTTACATGGTCTGTCTTCAGAGACTTCAGCATGAAATAACCCCTCCAAAAGACATCCCAGTTTAAGACCTGTTTGATTTCCTCCAACCTAGAACAGACCTTTCCACCAAACCTTATTTTATGTTTTCATACTTCCATCCTCAAGAAAGATTCCAGTACTGCTGATTTTGGGGACCTGGAATCCTAACTCTAAATGGCTTGTATATGATTTAAGAAAAGTACCCCTGACGTGTCATATACTTTTGTGCTGCAGCACAGGAGTCACCCCAACTTAATATAACTTTTCTTGTCAATGGGTGAATTAGTTTAGGTTTTCCCAGCGCTTAACTGCATTTTCACTCATTTTAAATCATGGTGACCCAGCATTAATCACCGAGGAGTGATGTACACACTACAGCATTCACAGTTGCATTCAGCTTTCACTCTGCAAAATGAGAAATATTTTTATTAAGTCAAATGGGCAACAGTAATAGCAATCACGTCTTCAAATTGATCTGATTTACCGATTCCACTGCAAGGCTAGGAGCAATCTTTTCATTTAGCTCAGTTAGTTTATCAGAAAAAAGCTTTCTATCCTCTGTAGCCATGATGGATTCAACTGAGGTACCAAGGACCTTCACACCATACTGCTGCAGTACTCCTTGCTTGAAGAGTTCAACTCCTGCAGAGTAAACAAAGACAGTTTTGAGGATTGATAGTAGATGAAGAATCACAGAATTAGAGAAGGACAGAATGGTTTGGGTTGGAAGAAACCATAAAGGTCATCTCATTCCAACCCCCTGCCATGGGCAGGGACACCTTCCACCAGACCAGGTTGCTCCAAGCCCCATCCAACCTGGCCTTGGACACTTCCAGGGA
The DNA here is from genome assembly GCA_013399875.1 of Gymnorhina tibicen. Taxonomy (NCBI): domain Eukaryota; kingdom Metazoa; phylum Chordata; class Aves; order Passeriformes; family Artamidae; genus Gymnorhina; species Gymnorhina tibicen. Next base: position 230,568 of record VXAZ01008031.1, read on the forward strand.
TGGGGCAGCCACAGCTTCTCTGGGCAACCTGTGCCAGGGCCTTACCATCCTCACAGGGAAGAATTTAGAAAATTTAGAACAAAGAAAGTATTCAAAAGATATCTGATTAGCTGATAACTTGTCTGGCCTCATCCACAGCTAATTTTATTATTTTTGTCAGAACTCATAACCATAACATGAAATTTTCTGTCCTCAAATCTGTGAAACCTGGGATAATACTACAGTTACTGCTTGGCCATCATCTGCACCACAGAGCAAAGCAGCACAGATGAATATTGGTGCAAGAAGTTAAATGAAGGTAACTTTTCCTTTTGATCTCTGCCTCAAGGTGGTCAAATTATCCCCAATCCAACTATGATAACTAAGATTTAAGACGAAAAGCAGGACATATGAATTACTTCAAAGTACCAAACCCAACAGTTAAATCTTAAATTCACAGCTTAGCAATGACTCACTCCCCCATGGCTGGTATCTCTGCCTATATCCCTTCAGTAACCTGGCCAATGAGTGAGGCACATGGGGCTTGGATGCCTGCACAAATAAAATCTGCAGAACATGTGGTAGAATCAGAGAATCATCCAGGTTGGAAAAGACCTCTAAGATCAACAAGTCCAATGTTAACCCAGCAGCACTATGTACCCCATTAAATCATGTCCCCAAGTGCCACAACCACACACCTTTTGAGCACTTCCAGCCTGTTTCAATGCCTGACCACGCTTTCCATGAAGAAATTTTTCCTAATATCCAATCTAAACCTCCCCTGATGCAAGTGGAGGCCATTTCCTCTGGTCCTGTCCCTTATTACTTTACTTGTTATCTGGTAAAAACCATGATTCTGCCTGCATGGAGTGCCAAGGCACCTGTATCACACTCACCACAGTTGAGAGCAGTCTGGCCACCCATGCCCAGAATTAATCCATCGGGACGCTCTGCCTTGATGACCTCAATGACAAACTGTGGAGTGATGGGGAGGAAGTAGACAGCATCAGCCTGCTTTAAGCCAGTCTCATTGGTCTGCACTGAAGCAATATTGGGATTCATGAGAACAATTTTCACATTTTCTTCCTGAAAAATTAAAATCTGCATTAAAAATAGGCACATGTGGGAAAAAAGCTAACAACAGCAGCAGCACCAGCAAGAAGAGATGGGGCTCATCACACAATTTACCAGCAGCAGAATTTTAAAAATTATGTACTGTCCTGTAAGAGACTTTTGGTCTCTTGTACTAGGCTGAGCTAATTCTTTACTCAATTCTTTACTTTTGTGCCTGTGAATCTTGACGGAATGAAGATTCCCACATGATTCAGAAAATTGGTTGAAATTATTTAACACATTTAGGAGTTATATAGAAGAGACAGGAATAAACTCCACCATACTCATGTCTGTCTTCCTTTGAAAGTCAGATTAAGGGTGCCAAAGCAAAAAATTTAATGAAAAGCCAATCTTTTCTTGCCAAGCAGTAGGTCTTTGAAGTTCTCGGATTTTTGCACCAGCTAGTAAGAATACTTTTTTTGCTTTGACTTTCCATAGAAATTATTGTCCCGGTATTATTAGCTTAAAAATCTTGTCCCATAACTTTTTAATTTGATATTGCACACATTGAAAGACAAACTCTGCCTTTCTATGCAAGATGAAGGTTAGCCAAAACTTTACACTGCTCTTTCTCTGTCACAGATGAGAAACTGAGATAGAGTGATAATAGATAATAAAGTTTATCTGTTTCCTGCTATAACAGTCTTGCCGCTCTTTACTTACAGACAGAAATGCACTAGTTTGCTCATTAATAGAAAAGTCTGAGTCAGAGCGGGGCAGATCAATCCTCTTTGCTCTTGAAATATTAGCACGTAATGAGGAAACCAACCAAGTTTTGCTAATAATGATGAGTGTGGCCAAGCTTAAAAACAAACATGTCAACCACACGCAGTAGACATGCAGATACAGGAAAATGTTCAACTGCTTTGCTGAAGAGGTGGACTGAAAAGTGCAAAGGCTGCAGCCTCATTTTTACAGGAACTCATTCTAATCTCCATCAACTTCATGTAAGGCTAAAAACTATGAACAAACACCATTTGCAAAATATGCTAATTATAGATGCAAATAACATTTCAAAAGAAAGATTTGCTATATGGAAGTTGTTAAAAGGTTAAAAAACAACGACAATTCCCATTGAAAAGAGGAATAGTGACAATATTTTGAAAATATTATAAAGAAACAGACTGGAGAAAATGCTATGGAAGTGTTGCTAGCATCAGTACAGGAATCTGTTTTCCCTCAGTTCACAATAAGCATGAAAATGCCATAGGATTTTTCTGTGTTTGTTTAAAATTTGTGATTGTTTGTCTCACTGCTTTGGGGGAACAAAGAAATAGCTCACCTGGAGCAGTGGGATTCTCACTCAGAGCTCTCAGTGTTCAGGTGTTGGATAACATTTCCTCTCCTTCCTTTGATAACTTAAAATACTGCCTTAAAGACAGGTTGTAACTTTCTGCTGACCTTTTTTCCCTGTGAAAAGTTGGATTTTTTTTCACTGAAGCACACTTTCCTTGGAAATGTGTGGAACAGGGGAGGGAAAGAAGATATAAAATCTTTATGGAAAATATTTTGGATTTAGACAAATGATCCTTAACTGGGTAGTTTTCATGGTGGCGGTGAGGGAAAAGACCAAAACATTCTTCTCTAATAAATGTATTGAGAAATTCATGGCTACAATTCTGTTGAAACAAATGGGGGAGGGAAAAGTTTATCACTTTCCAACAAGCTGGACTATCTGCACATCTCAGCTCTTTCTTCCCTGCTTCTCTGGGACAAGGTATCTTAAAGAGCAGCTAGCAGTGATGATGAGGATAATTAGTGAGAGAATTAATGTTCTCTGTGCTGAGAGACACGTTTCACTGATATCACATCATTCTGGCCCAACTGCTTGGGATGTTGGATTTTAATCCACATGCTCTTCCAACCCTTTCCTTCAACTTCTGCCTTTTTTAGTTTTTTATAAACACACAGAACTCTGCATAATGGTCACCTATCCTGATGGAGACACTTGCTACAACTTAATTAAAGCAATGAATTAGTAATATTCCAGGAGGACTCAATTTCTCTTTTTGTGTAATATCCACCCATATTTAGCTCAGTTGGGATAATCCCCACAGAAGGTTATCCAGAAGACTTTTGAGGTGACCACAAGCCAGTCTGTTGCTCGCAGATGCTTGCAGGTCTTGCTCTTCAGGGGATGTTCCTGCCTTTGATGAACATTTTTGCAGATACAGATTTACTGACTGTGGAAGTCCCATTTCCTGTAGATTTTAGTCTTTAAAAGAAGCACCCATTTAACTGTCCAAGGCTGAATATTAGTATCAGCACCTTCTTATAATGAATCAGCATCCAAGAGCCAAGCAAGAGCAGCATCACACAGCAGAATGAATCAGAACATCAGCACTGAGAGTGTGTTGATTCATAACAAAAAATAAAACAAAATTAAGAAGTCGAAGGGGAAAGACATCTCTCCTGTCTCCTGTTAACTGTCCACTCTCTCTCAGCCATGCTCTGCAGCTTTCCTTGGCAGGGCTGACCAGCCACTCCTCTCTCACATGCAGGCCTAAGTGCCTCTGCCAGAGGCAAGGTCAGGAAGGGCAAGTTCTGCCTCTGGAATGGCTGATCAGCCTACAGATCACAGCAGCCCCTGGGTGGTGTGGTGGGTTGAACCTGAGTTGATCGACAGTCATTTAGACCAATAATGCTTCTCAAAATTTACATATTTAAACAGCGTGGAGACACAGGAACTTCCCTTTTGTGTTCCAGCCCTCCCACGGGGACGGGGGGAAAATGGTCCCCGGGCTCCATCTCCTAGAGTGGCCCCAGGCCTCCCCTCCCCTGGCACCAGGGCACGGGCCCCCGGGGAGCTGCGGGAGAACCCCCTCAGAGCCGCGAGCAGCTGAGAAACAACCATTAAGCTGCTGCATAGCCGAGACCACCCAGAGCGGCCCCCTCCCCGTCCACGTGGCCCCGCGCAGACCCGGCAGGAGCCAATGGAGCTTTCTGCAAGCAACACAGCCTATATCGAACTGGAAAAAACCACCAAGCAGCCAGCCGCATAAAGGGAAAGGGGCTTTTTCTCCAACATAAAGCCGAAGAAAATGAGTTCTTCAACATGGAGGCTTCAAGGTCAGAGAGAAGGAGAAAGTTAGTCATGTGAGACAGAGCTAAAAATGGCGACAGGAAAAAGGGTGGAGTTGCACCCAGCACGAAGCTTAAAAATACTTTTTGCAGGCTGTGGTAAAAACTGTAATATCACAAATTGTTCTTTTCTCTTTAATCCACTTAAAGGACATGGGGGGATGAGAATTTTGTGTGCAGCTTGTGGAAAAGGAAAAGTGACCACGCCAGGTCACCTAAGAGCTATAAGAGACTTTTAGAGATTTTGTGAAGAAGAGAGCAGTTGCTTTTAGGCTGGAATTTGCTTATCCTTAAAAAGAGAAACACTCCATATGTGGCCCATCCTGGCAGTTGTGGGAAGACTGCAAGATTCATGGGAAAGATGTTTTTCACGGCAGCAGAAATCTGGGCGAGTCTGTTGCTTTTGGGGCAGTTTGGGAACCAAGTGAAGCAAAAGAAACCTTTTTTCCTTAAATATTGGAGAGACTGTTAAGAACTGCAATACTGACCAAAATCATAGTTTGTTATCCTTTGTGCGAGTTAGGTAAAAAGAGGAAGTGCTGGAGGAAAAGGAGGTTTTGTTTTAATTTCTTATTATTTCTTTTTACTTTTAATTCTGTTAGTAATAAACTTCTTCATATTCTTTAAAGTTTTAAGCCTGCTTTGCACTTCTCCAAATCCCTTATCTCACAGAAGGTAAAAGATGCGAACAAAACCCCTACAGTGGCCACATGAAGGGGAAGGGAGGCCAAGCTGGGGAAATTTATTATTAAAAAACCCCACTTTCTTCCACAATCCCAAGCTGAATTTGAAGGAAAAAAGAGGGAGGAAAAAAAAAAGGGCGATACCTCCCTTCCAAATGTGTCATTATTGACACTCCCCAACTCTGGGATCCTCCACTCCTGACTTGCACTTGTCTCTTGATGATGTGGTCAGTTTGAACTAGTAGCCAGCAACAGCAATACAGTGCACAAACAACACACATGCAATACAAGATGTGTTGCAACATGGGGACGAACCCAGAGCAGCCCCAGATTATATTTAACATTACTCAAACCGTTTTTTTCGTTCCTTCACTCCAGGGTCAGCACAGGAATAGAATGTTCATGACATCAGAACAGCCTCAGAACCATCACCTCATCTGAAGGCAGCTGCTACTTCTGCTCTGACTGTGAGGCTTCTGCAAGCTCCCTCTTCCTTCTTCACATGAGGTTTGACATGAACTTGGGGCCCAGGTAACTCTTACATTACCAGTAATAACCCCGTCACAGGACATTCTACTATTCTACACCTTCTCCTAGCATGAACTTTTGCCCTAGTAACCCTTCTAGGACCTATTCTGGAAACAAAACTTGACATAGATGACTTTTAAGAAGTTCATCCCATTTAAAATAAAAACCATTTAGAAAACCTGCCTTGATAAGGGGTTCTTTTGTATAGCAGTAGCCAACTGTTCAGCTGTTATTGGTTGTCTACCTTGCAGTGTGTTAACATACCACAGAAGTTCCAGTAATTTTAGTTCAGGTACATCTGACCATATTCCTCCTCCCCCATTTCCATTCAGTTTAACAAGCCTGGAGCAACCAGGCACACATCACAAATAACAAACTGCTTGAAGACTGCAATGGAAACCCCAAGAACATCTCTCTTTGGAAGATAATTCTGAGTGGTTAACATATCACTCAACCAGCAAGTTCACCAACAAAAATGGCTAATTTTCCCTACAGTCATTTATCCTCACCAGCTTCCCTGCCCCAGCTGGACACAGTTGGAGGATCAGTTTAGCTGTGAGAAGGGAAAGATTAGGTTAGTATTTTCACAGTAACTCCTCACCTTTAAGGCTTTTACAGCCTGCGATCCAGAGTAATCAAATTCCCCTGCCTGACCAATCGACAGACCCCCAGATCCTAGAATGAGAACTTTGGAGACCTGTAAGTGTCAAATGGCATGAAAACAATCAGTCCCAGTGTAGTGGATGTTGAAATGAACAGAGACTGTGAAGCACTGAACAGTCTTAAATTACAGAACATAAGTTTTCAAAAGAGAAGAAGTCACTTTCAAAATCACCTCAGTTTTACTTCTTAGCGTATTTCTACTGGAATTCTCCCATATATCTCCATTTAGAGAAACGTGTGACTCATGTATAGGGCATACAATAAACATGGTAACTGTATCATGTGCTTATAGACAACCATGCCTCACTTCGGCTGCCCACGAAATCCAGCTGCCTCTAAGACAGCAAAACTGTATGAAATTCAGCTCACGTTAGGAATTTCAGACTTATTTGCTAAGCAACCAAGCACCAACACTATACTGCTGGCACAAAATCTCATGGCCAGATTATCCCAGGGCACCTCATTATACTGCTATGAGAGCACCTTTCTCGGGAGAACTGCAAAGAAAATACATGAAACATCAGAACTTAAAATTGTTTCAAAGGCAATTAACACAAGAGAGGCCAGATGACTATGAGATAAGCAGCTGTCAGGACTTTTATAAGAGAAGCCTCCTTTGACTTCCATATGCTATTTCGTGCCATGGGTTCAGTAGGAATTAACTAGCTCCCAGCCTCACTGACAGGCATAAAAATATCTGTACACTGACCTCCACTCTAGAAGCTGTCACTCCAGCCTTGGGAAGGACCGAGGAAATGGTGGTGCCTTTCCCTCTCTTAACCAGGGAAATAAATGAATCAAATAGGAACTAGGAAAAATAAACACATGTATTTACTGCCAAAGTTGAACTAAACAGATACCAAGCAAATAAGGAAAAACCATACCATTTGTGAACTCATGCAATCAGCTCTGCTCTGCTGCCTTCAGCAGGCAGATTTACACCATCTGAGAAGAGGGGATCATTATTTGAAATTTATATAACAACTTTGACATATCTGACAAAGCTGCATTCAAGAAAGTGTGGTCATAATCAGGAAGAAAATACACATCAATCATGTCTGTGTGCTCTGTTTCTATGTGGCTGCCAGTGCAATGAGTGAATGTGCATCAAAAGCTAAAACACAGAAGAGCATACACTGAACTACCTCAGGGAACCATCTGGAATGGTGTCTGCTACAGAGCAGGGTTCTGAGCACAGACAGCTAAACATCACTTGTGCGAAATTGGCGTTGTCCTTCCAGAGGAGGTCCCAGGGCAGCTGTCAGAAAAGTGCTCTCCAACCAGGCAGGGCAGGCAGGCAGCAGGACCCTCATTGTAATCAGGCAGCTACAGGCAGTGGGACAGGCTTCCAACCCCACCCCACACCTGCCAGGCTTCTGCCACACAGCCCCTGAGGCTGGCTGACTGCTGGGAATTTACCTGTGGAAGAAGAATGGATGGGTCCTGCAAGCCTATCAGGATAGGTACTATGTTATCAAACCATCCCAGCAGTGGGAGTGCACAGACTTGGAAAAGACACACAGCTGAGTTTTTTGAGTTCTCTGAGGTTCACTAGTCAATCAGATTGCTATGAAAGTTCCTGTTATCAAGAGATTTACTTGCAGGTTTAATCAGCATCATCTAATTAAGATTAAAATAAGCATTCCTAGGTATTCTTCCATCTTCCTCTCTCAGGAAATGCTAAATAGTTTATTTATGTTCAGACATGCTTCCTCTGCCTTCCACGTCCCCTGATGCTGCTTAGTCATATTGTGTGACTACGCAACCAGTTGTTACAGAATTTGTGTGAAGTCACAGATGGGGGATTAAAATTTCATTTCACTTAGGATAACCAGAATGAGGAAGTATGAACCCATTTACATAACTCTATAGTAATTATAAAATTTGAAAGTGGAACTAAAGTGTATTAGAAAGTTAATTATTTTATTACAAAGCATCTGGCTAGTATTTTTTACTGCTAAGATAAAATCCTATTCCTTTTGCAGTCTCTTTTGCAAGAGATTTGAGCCTGATCCTGCAAAGGCTTAAGCACTTTAGTAACTTCCAACACAGACAAAATCCCACCAGGACTCAATACATACACATCATATGAATGGAATCACTGACCCAAAGCACTAAAAAGTCAATAGACCTCTTGCTGCTGATTGTAATTAGGTCCAGATCAAGTAAGCAGACACAAGCCTATGCATGACTGGGCTCTTTGCTAGGATCCTGACACTTCCAGACCCAAGATTTAGGACCATCACCAACTGGTACACCAGCTGATACATATCTGCACTCATAAGGCCATGTGAAAGCAAGCCCAGATCAGCCCTCATACATTACCTCAGCCCTCATACTCTACCTCTGTGTCCCTTGGCCCAGGATTTGCATCTGGATAGAATTGCGCTGTGAAAATAGATCTGGTCTCATGCATAATTCCCTGCAGGAATAAAAGCGACTCTCTTAGACACCTCCTGACAAGCAAGCGAGAAGAAAGCCACACCTTATTCCTGTAAGCACTGAAGGCCAAAGGACTAATGTGTTTCTAGGGGCTGTCAAATTGACACCCATTTCATTCCCAGTCTCTTGCTTTGCTGTTAACCCTCTAGGGCCTGTGCAACCCTCAGCTGTCCATGGACTGGGGGCACTGTGGAGATGTTGCTTTCACTGCAACACCAAGCACTGATGAGCTGTAAGCACCTGACAGAGCAGGTACACTGGGCTCCCTGCAGAGACAGTCCTGGGACTGGGCAGAGAAGAAAAACATACTTGGCAAGAAAAGATCACCTGGGACAAGGCTGTTATGGAATGAATGGTTTAACCATCCCAAGCTGATTGGTTCTGTCATAGGATAATTGGATTTTGGTCACACTCTTGATTTCCATAATTCACTTTAAATGCTTACACAGGGCCTTGATCTCTGCCCTGGGTTGGGCAGAGTGATGAAGGGGACCACTGCTGTGGACAAACAACAGCTATGAAGGACCTAAACTGAGTGTAGAGACAGTGTTTCAGCTGGAGCCAGGAAAAAAAGGATTTCTCATTTGAGTGGCCTGAGAGCACCAAGAAATATGATCCACTGGGAGACTACCCCGTAGGTGTCATTGCTCATGGTCCCCAACTCCAGACGGGGGTAGAGAAGTTCCTCAAGAGGAAATTCAGGGAAAAGTAGTCTTGACACAACCTGCTTCCCTTAGGAATGGACAAAGGAGACCAAACAGTCTCGCGTTGAGCCACAGTGCCATCCAGAGCTGCAGGGTGGGATGTCAGGATAGGACAGGGATGAGAGATGAGCTACTGACCACAACTGATCCATTATGGTATGAATTTCTGCTCTTAGAGTAAAGAATTCCACCAGTCTGTCATATTTTCCCTGAATGCTCATGTTCCTTGTAGTTACATACAAATATCTTTTAAAAATGTTCACTCCATGGCTTGTCAGTAGTCAGAAGCCTGTGCTGGCCCTGTCCAGCTGTGATAGGTCAGGTCAGCCACAAGAAATGCTTTTTCTTTTTCAAGCAGAGGAATGCAACAGACTGCACATGACAGACTATCCAGCCCTGACCCTGTGTGTGCATCCCATGCTAAACCAACATGGTTCTTGTCCCTCTCCATCTATGAAGGTTTAGGAGACTGTTGCTCTTTTAGGGCTCACAGAAATATCTTTCCAGCTCACATAAAAGAACGTCATTCTTCTAGATCCAGAAGACACATGTTCAACCTTATCACCTTTATCTCCAAATTCCAGCTAAGGCAAACATGAAAGGCCTGGGAATGAAAGGGTTTAGTTTGTCAACACAGTGAAAATAAACTCATTTCAAAATTTGAGCCAAACAGCTGTAAATTGTTTTATATCAATGTTTTGTTTGGTAAAATTTCTCTATGTTTAGATACCCTTCTGTGTTTAGATATCCTTCTGTAAGGATAAAGAAAACAGCAAATGACAAACCAAACTTTTTCTAAAATCATGAGATAGGTAGCTCAGAACAGTACTGTTCAATTGTACAGACTTGATGTGGGGCATTCATACAAAACAAGAGAGAGAGGCATATTTCCATGAGGGAAACTGCTTTTGAAAATACCTTCTTTTCATTGATTTCCTGATAATTAACAAGATTTCACTAACTTGCACAACACTGGACATCATGGAAAAGATTTGATATGGACAGTTACGAGCTTGAGATCTCAAACACGGATGTCACTTGACATTGGACTTCTCTCTTAGATCCTGTAAGCTATTCTCTAGGGGCAGCCCCTCTTCCTCATGACTTTAGTCATTGGAATTATATTTACAATAACAGACCAAATTAGACTGCAATTATATCCCTTTTCTGTGCTGGCCGACACGGAACCAACACAACAAACTGGTGACACAGGTTTGCACTGCTGTGGCACAAACCCTAAGACAATGGTAGCTGAGTGAGCACCACCAGCAGTAGAGAAATCATGGAAATTAATCAGGCTTCTGTTCAAGGAAATCCTAAAGTCACTGTTGCAATCCAGTGCAGTGGGGCTGGTACAGTGGGGTGCCCATCTTACCCTGGCTGTAAAGCAGGGCTCCAAGTAAAGTAGATGGTCAAATCAACAAATTTAGCCTTGATAATGCGAGAGCAAGCTTACAGGAGGTGAAATAAAGCCAGAGATCTTTCCAAACTAGAGGCTTCTCTGTGCAGGTATCTGGAATAAAACAGGAGCTCACCTCATTCGTTTGGTCGTTGGCATTCACAAAGAGAGGCTTCCAGCCAGGAGGGAGGGCGGAGCTGTCGATGGCATAGCTGTGGTTCTGAGCAGTGATGACAGCTTGTCCATTCACTGCATTCAGGACAGGCTGGTTCTGGCCTCTGGAAGAAAAAGGAATCAGAGGACAGAAGTGCCAAATGTGTTCCAGTGCCACAATTAGGAGGAGCTAATAACCTGTGGGGCTGTACATAACAGTTCATAACAGTCGCAGTAAAATACTGGCAGCCAATCTCAAAATGATAAATCCTAGGAGAAACTTTGCTATTCTTCAGCTTGATAGGGATCAATTACATCAAATACTTTCAAAACACACTAAAAAAAGTAGAGCACAACATGGCAGTTTAAATTAAAGGCAAGGAAAATGGCTGGGATGAAGGAGCAATGTTACTGAGATGCCAGCCACTGCTAAGGCAGCAGAGCACTGCTGTTCCATAGCCCTTTCCAATGCTGAGCTGCTCTGTCTGGGAAGAAGAGCTGCCGCACCTGTTGGCCATCTGCATCTTGTAGGAAGTAGCTCCAGCTGCTATTCCAGTGATTAGATGCCCCATGCTAATTCCAAACAGGGGCTCTGGGCGATTGCTCTCCAGGACCTAAAATGAAAAGGTTTTCAACAGATATTGGAGTGTCTCTGTCCAGCAATTCCAGCATAAACCATGCTAGTTCCCTCAGAGACTTGGGAAAACAGCTGAATGCCAGAGTGGCAACAGCCTATGCAGGAAAGTTTCCTCCTTTCCTCTGGTTCAGAGGGAAGCCTCAGAGCACAGCTTGATGTCAGACTACTCGGAGGAAATAAGCAATGACACTGCATTACGGCCAGTTAGTGTGTGACATTATTCCAAGTGGGAGTTCTGCAATCAATGCTGTTCTTTCCTAAGGTCATAGAGGACCTGAAAGAGCACGGGATACTTCAAGGTACTGGTATGGTAATTGTGGTCATCATGTTTGCCATGTATTGTTCACCAAGGTCTGTAAAGCCTTGTTGTAACTATTGGGCTGGAGACAAATCCCACCGGGCCAACATGAGGAATATTCCAGGCAGCTGAAATGTCCGAACAACATTTGGCCCATAACAGGTTAGTACAACCAACTGTTACTTCAAGCACTTGAAAAAAAAGGCAAATGAACAATCAGCCTATAGGCATTGCACTGTACCTTTCTGACATTCTGAATCACTTCCTGGGCCTTCATGGGATCCCCTGGACCTCCGGAAATTATGAGTCCATCATAATCCATGCCAGTGAAATCATGGTCCCATGGAACCAAATGCACTTCTGCACCTCGCTAAAAAAAAACCCAAACAAAAAACAAATAAGGGAATAAGAAATGAAGAGAGGAGGGAAACAAATGAATTTTTGTAAGGAGGTTCTTCCTCTGCTCTCATGTCCCAGAGCCTGAGTTTGTATTTCAGTCATCAGTTATCTCTTTTGCCCATGATGCAGCTTCTCTCCACTATCTTTTCCATATTACTTTCACAAAACTGGTAGACTTGGCCCCTTTGAGCCACTTCAGTGTTTGTCAAGTTACTCTGAAATTCACTGATGAGATCAAAACTTACTAATGGAAAGCAAAATAAGTGTGTACACATGTAACATATGTTCACTTTTACACAGTGCATTCATCCTAACTGCTAAATTAGGGCTTCACAGCCTTGTTCTATGACATGCCAGAAGTAGTCCTACACATCAAAACTGAGACAAACATCCACATTAATTAAAAAATTGAATCAGGGAAATCCTGTGCATCTAGAGAATATGAGGACACTGCCTTCTGTCCTCTTGTGTGGCTAAAGAAGCAAGAACTGCTACATCACTGTGCTAAAAAAAAGAAAATATTTTCACAGAATTCTAGAATCAAAGAATAACTCGGGATGCAGGAGCCTCATGAGGTCATCAGGTCCAATCCCTGCACAAAGCAGGGGTAATTTCCACTTTAAGGCAGGTTGCTGAGGGCCTGGCGCAGCTGTGTTTTTAATATCTTCAAGGATGAACATTCCACAAGTACTTTGGGCCTGTTTCAACCATTCACCACCGTCATTGCATTTTTCCTCCCATTTGTTTCTTTTTAACAATGTTGCGTTGACCTTCCTTCATTGCTCTTTAGAGAAGTTGTGCCTCATTTTTTGAAAACTCATCTTCTGGGGTTCTTCCCTTGGCTGAGAGGCTGCTGTACAGGTCCTCTTCCTTATCCCCTCAGTACAGTGTACCAAGTGCAGAAAACACCTCCCAGTCCATAAAAATAATCCTAAAAATTGTACCTCCCTTTAGGAGGGCAACTAACTTTAGAATGGATGTGTGCAGGTGTAAGGAAGGCTTGTGAGCATAGGTGAGGCTCTTGCCAAAGCAAAATAAGTGACAAGTGACATCAAGCACTGACCTACCTTTACTAGCAGACGGATAATGTTGTGCTTCAACCCACAGTCAACAGCTACAACTTTAATTGGATTCCCTCTGCCATAAATCTTGACTTCCTATAAAAAGGCAGACCATGTTGTGAATGACAGATCATGCCCTGCCTCCAAAACACAGGGAAGATGGGCAGCAGAATAACTTTTCACGAAGGTGCAGCAACTGGTACTTAACAATCAATTTATGTGGAAATCTCCAGGAATACTGCAGACATTAGTGCTTCCTTCATCTTTCTGTGGAAGTAGAAGTTATAATGCTCTTTTATATACTGTTGATTACAGCAGTAATGCAATTCCTAAGCAATCACTTGTTTCCATAGCTAATAACAAGCTTTTTTCCTGTGTGTCACCTCATTAGCAGTGAAGCAAAAAGCCAGTTCTCAGAGATTATTGCAGCCCAAGAGACACAGGCCAGATACCCAGTGAGAGATTTTCAGCTCAAGTGCAGTCATCCTGCTGATGCCAGTGGAGAAAGGCTGCTTCGTACCAGCTACAGATCCATCACATGAAACACCACCCCAACCCTCCAGTCCCAGTAAGACCAAAGCACAGCACAGCTGGGGATAGCCTGTGAGTGACCACCTGTGCATCACGGCAGTACAGACCAGGCTAGGCCTGTCACCGAGCATGGCTTATGTTCCCATGGAGCTGGCAGTTTTATCTCACTTCTTCTCTTCCAGCTGCTGTTCCTTAACCAATTCCACAAAATAAATCGTCATCAATCCCAAATCTGGACCATCATGCTTTGTACACTCAATTACCTACTGGTCACAGCCAGAATGGAAGAGAGTGAAGTCAAACCACTGTATGTTATACGGCCTTGATTCTGTGCCATTGCAGACTTGCTGTCAGACAGCTCTAGCACTGATGTAAGATTATTTATGGACAGCTTCTTTCTGAAGCTTGCTGAATTATTTTACTTGTTACATGATTGCAAGTAGCAGTTATTGATGTTATTCATCAATAAGTACATAAGGCTGCCTTCTTCCTCCTAAAAACAAACTCTGTGCTTACCTTCAGTTACACCCAGCTTCTGAAAGATGATATTGACAAATGTACTTTGCCCAAAGTGGCTTTCCTCTTGGGCATCACTGAAAAAACAAGTCCTTTTTTTTCTTTTTTTGGACTAAATAACTCCCTTTTAATCAGCTTCCCTGGCATCCATATTTCACAGCTGGGCCTCTGTGGTGGGTCCAGCACCGGTTGCTGCGGCTGTCCATCAGGAAGACTCCACCTCAGAGGTGGGTAGCTCCGCCTCAGAGGACAGCCCAGTAGGCGGGATAGAGGTCTAGGTACCTACCCACCTCTCCAGAAATTTCTCCCCAGTTTGATGTTTCTTTGGTTGAAGTTCATTGTACCCTCCCCTCGTTTGTTTCAATTTGATCCTCAGAATGTCTGTCATCCCTACTCTGTTTTCCCATTGGTTGTGGACCCTGGATCCCTCCCCTTTTGTGTCCCCTTAAAAGCCTGTGCACAGGCCCCCATCTTTGGGGTATCTTTTCTGAGAAATTCTTTCTTTTTCTTGTTGGGCCTTCATTCCCCTCAATAAAGGAGGATTTCAGGGAGACCCCCTCCCGAACCCTTTGCCTCTCCGTGCCATCATTCCAGCGTCTAGGCTGTCTCTGTCCTGGAGCTGCTCCACCTCAAGGTGAGACAGCCACCCACCAGCCCTACAGCTGCACTGCCAGTCTGGGCTCACAGGGAGCCGGCGTCTGGTGAAAGGGCAGCCAGGTGACGCACCCAGCAACAGGCCTCCTTATGAAAAGATACTAAAATCCATGTCCAATATGGCTGGTGCAGGGTGACAAACTGAATCTTTTAAAAGGAGAAATATGACCAGCCAGAAGGAAAGACATCCCCTCAGCAGATAATTCAAGATGAAGTTTGTTAGCAGAATATTGCAACTCCTCCCCATGTGTTACCCTAACTCAGTTCTTCTTTGATCTTTTATCTTTGCAGAGATTGAAATGCAGAGGTTTTTAGAATGCAAGAGTGTGTCCTGTGTGAGGACAACTCTGATCATCATCAGGAGAGAGTTACTGCCATGTCAGAAGCAAGGGTGCAAGAGATGGGGTGCAAGGAGCACCTCCCTTCACTACAAGGCTTCAAGCTGCTGCACATGAATCACCAACAGTACCTACTCCATCTCTGAGGATGTGACTCAGCCCTGAGTCAGTAGTGTTACCACTGCTGCTGTGACTCCTGGTGTGTAATGCAGAATGGATATTTTTGTATGGGAACATAAATTGTAGTTCACATTACATAATCAGATGGCAAAGTATCCTAAAATCCTTTTTCGAAATGAGTAGAATCATACTGAACCTTGGTCTTGTTAGATCACTCCAGGCTTCTGATAAGAATCTGTGCCTGACAACATATCATGGTATCTTCACAGTTACTGATACATGAGCAGATTCTGCTTCCAAGAACCCATAGTAGAACTGTATCACTGCACAGGAATTTTATGGGTCTTCTACCTGCTGTCCTTCAGGTTTCTGGGTGGCGGGCTTCAAAAATCTCAAGAAGATTAAGGTGTTCGGTTCTCACAGAAACTAGCTAAGTGTCCTGTGTCAGAGACCCTTAAGAAAAACTCACCACCCTTTTCAAAAGGGGCTTTTGAAGACCCCTCAATTTCTCACAACATCCGTACTTAAAAAAATAACAAAATATTATGAAGCCAAGATCTCCTTCAAAGGTTCCCCTTGGCTGTTCTCATGACCAGAGGGAGTTGTGGGGCAACATTACTTTGAGGTACTTTAATTACCTTACTTTCAAAACTCCTCCCAGTCCAATTAATTAGCTATGATTTGTTACAAGATTTCCTTCAGCAGCAAGACTGATTTTAGATGTTGCTGTCTCCACAACCCACTTGTCACAGTCTGTTCTGCAGAGACCTGACCTGTCCCCTGCATCTGGCTAAGAGTGTGTTGAGACAGAAACTAGACTGGGAGTTGGATCAGAGAACTGTTAAAACATATTCTTTCTAAAGCCGGAGGATTTCCCTCACCTGTTCACGGCACAGCCCATTAAAAAACTGTCCCAGCCTGAAAGGATTCTGTGGGAAGGCTGCAGTGGTCAGGGAGAGTAAAAGCTCCTGCTGGTACTAGTGCCAAGAACAAAAACAGTATGTGGGTCTGCATGTGTGGAGAGCCGCAACCTTTTAGCTTGGAGTTCTTAAATATCTCTCATCTGCTCTGTGACCCTGACAATCACAAGCACCAAAACAAAATCTCCCAACAAGAGTGCTTGCAGAATACTGGCAGTTTTCTACATTACCTGCCCTGGATAGGCAATGTTAGCAAGCACAGTCTACATCATTAGCATTTAATCAAGGTGGCAGGGGGTGGGTAGGATATAATAAAGAAAATCAATCACTCCTAGTGTACAATAGATAAGCAGATTCCTGATCATACTGTATTCTGATTTACATGAAAATCACCATTTGGCAACAGATAGATTATCATGTCCAGTAATTACCAACATTAAACAGCTTACCTCATTTACAGCTTTATATGTGATGTTGTTTCTTAAGCCTATAAATGAAGTTATAAACATAACAAGACCACCAAAGTGCTGTTAATCTTACTATATCTCCCTTTAAGAAGCTATTTTCAGCATCTTTACAGTAATTCTGTCTTAATAATTGCAGAGTTTAGCATCAGCAATCTTACCTGTTTCTGAGATACTGCTCGAAATGGCTCTACCTCCACCTTGCAATCCTAGATCACAACCTGAGTAAGAAATTGCCATAATTCTGTGTAGGAACAAGGCCCTGACTCAAAACACAGCAGAGGTGTTGGCATGAATTGGCGAGATCCCCCAAGGTGAGATTTGCAAGGCAGCCTTTGTATTCCAGTGGCATCCCAGGATACCAGTTACTACTGTAAATCCAAGCCTGGATAGAGAGTGCTTCAAACTCCCACTTGCTCACTGAGCAGTCTGTTTAGGACTGCTTTTCACCCATGCCATGAACACACTAGCTTGTGTGCAGAACAGTATACAAGCAACTATTTGCAGAGCTCTTCCAGGGCCTCACTGATCTTGAAGGAGCTACAAACACCACAGCAAGCACACAATTTGCAAAAGGAACTCATACACTCAGTTCTCACTTCAGCCAATGGGATTAAGCATCCAGAGCACTCTTTATCCCCCAGTTAAATCCTCTAAGGGGCCACAATTTAAGACATTAGCCCTTGCATTGGTACAAGAATAGTTACTATTTTTAGTATGGGCCTGGTTTCCTACATCCTCATGATTTCTAAAGTTCTTCTCAGCTTGTACTTGAACACCGTTTGCATGCCCAGTTAACAGAGTAAAAACTTCACTGTTGATCTGTTCAGATCTATAGCCATAGCAGCTAATTCCAGTAATATTAGATGCAGGGAAATCCTAATTTGGTCCAGTTTTGATATCTAGAAATCTCTTCTGGAATCACCCCAACAAAATTATGCCTGAACTCAGATTATCAAATGGTATTGTGATGTTTCCTGAATTTTTTTTAAGGAAAGCAACCATTCTTTTTATTAATTCTTTTTATGTATGAAAATATTCACCATATACCAGGTCTAACTGTATTCCCAATACTTCTCTGTCTTTGCAACACACAACTCTCTGATCACAGTATGGTTCAGACCACATTCAGCTCAACACAAACCATTTTTTATCTCCAACACTGCACCTAAGGAGCCACAGAGATATTGAGAAAACAGTCCATCAAAGGTCTAGAAAGATGCATGGTTCAGAAAACATCCCCAAATTGCTTGTTTAGAAGAACTGATTGATCCGCAGAGCAAATGGGGAGCAGTTAACTACCTGGAGTTTACAGCGCTGATACTACAGAAGAACTTCTCACCTTTGTTGAAACTTCTGCAATTAAGTTTTGCTTGTTTGGGTCTGCAAACTCCACAGGTTGACCTTCAAATTCAATCTTCCCAAGTACCGTGCCCTGTGGAAATACACCAGAAAAAACAAAGCATGAGCAAAGAAAAGCTGTGAACACTGGGACGAGGTGTTGACAGGCACAGCAACTGGAACAGCTTGGCAGGTTTCTTGGCACTTTATAGCCATTTTTAGCATTTTCAGAAGTTTATGAGCCTTCCTCGGTATCAAAAATCTGTTTAAACCCCTTCATTCAGTGGAGAGACATATCAGTAAAATTTGTTAATAGGCAGTCTGGCAAGCTGTGTTGTGACATGAAATTGAGTTGTCTTCCAAGAAGATCAGAATTTAGATCACCACATGACTGTCATGTAGATCAGGGAGTAATCCACAAAGCTGTTTGAAGCTTTTTTGGTTTTGGAAACCCACTGTGAGGTTTTCAGCTGCTTCCTGTGGATAGCTACAAGGCAGCAGAACTGGTGTAAGGCAAAGCTATGTAGGAGGCAGGTCAGCCCAGCTGTTTTTGGAATTAGCTGTTAAAAATAAAAATCACCTCCAGCAAGCCCTACTCTATATTGCTGTTACCACCTAGCAGAAGCTAGGGCACTCTTGTTCTGCCAGCAGCATATCCTTCTTCTCCTGAATTCTCAGTGGAAAAAAAATCCCTGCTTTGGCTTTGCCCCACTCCTGGAGTAAGTGGGATTAATCTAGGGTTAACCTCTTCTCAGCATGGGGACAGGGTGTGCATTACAGAACTTTTCAAGGATGGAAGGGGAAAGTAAACCAGAGGAAGTCAATGTTTTGTGGTAAATTCATCACATGGTAAACTCAGCTTGTTCTGTGGATATTACACCTGCATTCACACTGGGATTGCTCCTTGGGTTTAGTGATTCTCCTTTGAGATACTTCCCTGGCTTGCCATACCTGAAGTATCCTTGCAATTTCTCTAGGGCAAGCAACAGCCAGTATCTTGCACTGCCATGCACACTAACAAGAGCAAGTTTTAAGGACAGAGTTTTCCTTCTAACAGTGTCTGACATCCTATGTCTTCTTGAGTAGCACCTTACACCAAAAGCTGCTCCAAGCTGCTTCACATGAAGCAAACCTGAAAAGATCATCATCATCTTCAACGAGTCCTGTTCTTGATAACAAGGGTGCTGAGTGGTGCTTGAGAGCCATGGTTCTGAGTGCCACCATGCAGTGAGTTCCATAAATGCTGATGACAAACTCTTAAAGCCCTTGTTCTCAGCCAAATGGTGCCCTGAATTTACCTTTAGTCCAGTTTAACAAGTCATTGCTTATTTCTGCATTTATCGTAAGGAAGCCACGTTGTCACCCCCAATTTTCATAGACACGTGGAGTGAAATACGAAGTAGTTTTTTTCAACCTGAGAAAACTGGGTGAAGAAGTGACATTATGCACTTTTTTAAAAGCCATACACCACTACCACTCAAAGTCACGGTACAATGGGACTCACTGCGATACACTACTAAGTTACAGGACAAACACTGAAAGTATTTACTTTAGATAAAAGGAATGGTGATCTATTATGTCTTAAGAAATCAGAAAACATATTGCCATCTTCTATTGTATTAAATTGTACTTGTATGCTATCTGTAAGAGCAGGACAATGCCAAATCTTCCTATAAGAATTCATTTCTACAAATATTCCTCTATTCAAGCTGGGCCATTCCTGTTTTGCTCTGTGGAATGAAAGGGGGCATGGAGTTGGGCTGCAGACTGCAAATTGATCACCTAAAGAAAAGTGCAGCTTCAAATAATCCATTAGGAAAGAAGAGCCTCCAAAGCAAATTTATATTCAGGCTGGCTTTGGTCACTGTTTCAGCCAATGTGAAGTGTACCTTCACATTAACCTTCATTCCATAACATAATCCTACCTATGACTTCAATTTTCAGCTCTCGGAAAACAGAGAAAAGTAATGACTATTGAAAATAATAGCAGGCTTCAGCCGAAGAAAACCAGGTTAGGAATCCATCTTAGATGACTGTAGACATTCCTTTGTCTCAGAGGAGCAGGAGAATTTGCACTGACCAAAGGTGTCACTGTCTGTGAACTAATATCCACAATATCTCACAGACTTGTTGCTCTGTTTGACTGTTTCTGAGTTGAGATGTGTGTGTAGGTTAGGCACAGCCTGTTTTTTGGTAGCGGGGGGGCCACAGAAGTACCTTCTGTGAGAAGCTGCTAGAAGCTTCCAACATGTCCAACAGCGCCAATCTGATGTCTCTGAAGATGGACATGCTGCTGGCACAATTAGAGAGGTTGGTAACATCTCTATGATGACATATTTAAGAAGAAAATCAAAACAGTGTGCACACAGTTTTTTCCAGGGGTGGACAGCTGCCGCCACTGGGGCATCCTGGTGCGGCCTGCAGCAATGCACTGCAGCCACCGCCGTCTTACTGCAGCCCACAGCGAGCCTTGCTTGCCTGGCCGCCCCTAGCCAGCCATACCGCGGGCAGAAGGGCAGGAGCGGCGACAGTGCCTTCTCCTTCCCAGCGCCCCGCATGAGGAGAGGCATTAAATAGCACCAGCGCTGTGGCAGCTGTGACCACCTGCACAGTGGCGGCGGGGCCATGTGGCCAGGAGCAGAACCATGGCAAGCGATTCCTTAACGTGGAACCTAGATGAAATCAACCTCTTGGCACTGCAGGATGCTGCAAGAATCTTTGAATGGGTGGAGCTTGTTGGCAATAGTACCTATGGGCAGTAGTTTTTCTTCCAGATAGAGAAAAGGAGGAAGTGAGGACATGTAAGAGAGAACATGGCAGCATCAAGGTCAGTAGAGAAGGAGGGGGAGGAGGTGCTCCAAGAGTTGGAGCCGTAATTCCTCTGCAAGCCATGGTGAGGACCATGGTGGAACAAACTTCCCCCCTGTAACCCATGAAGTCCATGGGGGATGCAAAGATCCACTTGCAGCTCGTGGGGAAAAGTGCTCACACTGGAGTGAGAGGATGCCAGAGGAAGCTGTGATCCAGTGGGAGACCTGAATAGAGAGAGGGGGCCCCTGCTTCCAAACTAGAGCAGCCTGTCCTTAAAAGACTGCACCCTGTGGACGGGTGACCCACGCAACAGCAGTTTTGGGAAGACTGTTTTGCCTGTGGGAGGGACTCATGGCATAGCAGAGGAAAGACTCCTCTCCCTGAGCAAACTGAAAAAGATCTCAGGTGACAAACTGACCAAAACCCCCACACCCTGTCTCCCTGTGCTGTCGGTGGGAAAGAGGGAGGGGCTGGGGGGGGAGGGAAAGTGTTTTAAAAGCTTATTTTACTTCTCATTATCCTCCTCTGACTCTGTAAATAATAAATTTACTTTATACCTTAAATTTGAACCTGTTTTGCCCTTAGAGTGTTTTCCTCCCAGTCTTCATCTCAACTCATGAGCCCTTTGTTAATTTTTTTTCTCCCCTCTCTCTTCCCAGCTGAAAGCAAGACAGGCTTTCATGGGTGCCTGGTGTTTAGCCTGTGTCAAACCACAACAGTGTGCTTGATATTACCACCTGTTGTGTCTGATACTACCTGAGGCCTTTCATTTACATCACCTTGTGCTAGCTCACTTACATAGGACAGGAAACCCAGAGCAGAGCCAGGGAGAGGGGGCTCCTTGGGATCAGAGCATTGCCCAGCAGTACAGAAGCCTTTGGAAGAGTATATGGATCTGAGCAGTATCTGAAGTCAAGGCAGCCCAGCAGTACCATTTCTACTTCAGGTTTGATGAACCTGGAAAGGGCCCGGCATTAGCAAGATTAATGCAACTGGATCAAGGGAAACAGATCATACCTTGTCACGAATTAATTTGGACAACATTCTGGTATCAATCCCATACAGTGCAGGCACCTGAAGAAAATCCAAGGATAAGTTAGAGAACAGGCAGCTAAAACAGAAAGAAGACATCAGACAGATCACTTTTATGAGAAGAATGTCACAGAATCATAGAACAGTTTGGGCTGGCGGACACCTTAAAGCTCATCTCATTCCAATCTCCTGGCATGGACAGGGACACCTTCCACTAGACCAAGCTGCTCACAGCCCCATCCAGCCTGACCTTGTGTTAGGAGCTCAGGCTCTCAGCAGCAGTCTTACCAAGGCTGCCTCACTGCAGTTCTTCACTTCTCCTCTTTATTCCCACTCATAAATAGCTGAGTTGTTCAAATCTAGTTCCTGCACTAAATAGCACAAAATAAAGAGCTCATCTTTCCATCTAGGTCAATTCTCATTCTGTAGTTACCTCTAGATTGCTCACCTGTTCTTCTTGCAACCACTCTCCCAGGCTCCTAGTAGCCTGCCAATGGCTGTACTCATTGCTGTAATCCAGCACCAGCAAACCTGAAACCTGTAGAGAGAAGAAACGTCATTTTGCGCTGTAGGATCACTTTGTACTTATCCAGTACCTTCAGTTTTCACTATTCATTCACCATAAACCATTTCATGGACAGACTTCAGGCTATCTCATGCCTGTACCTGGGCATTTTGACCAGGAAATCCATAGAAGAATATGGCTTGATAATCAAAGCTGCAAATTGCACTGAGTTGACAAAACACTTCTTGTCAAAAGAAAGAAAACGGAAATTTAAGACAAGACAAAATGTTTTATTTTGATTCATTTTTTTGTAAAAGAAAACTTTTTATTTTTAAGTAACATTTCATTTCAAAAGTCAGCTCCATTTTTCAGTGGAGTTAGTGTATAAAGCAGTCATTTCACCTCAGAACAGATACTTCCTGAAGGCACATGGCTTAATACAGAAACCAAGATGGAGTATCTTTTCCCACCATTCCTCCAAAGGACAATATCCAGAAGAAGAAGAAGAAATGTTGATTATCACTTATTCCTTCTATGAGGGAGACAGTAAACTCTTACACACTCAGGCTGCTGGGCACAACCCTTTGATCAGCACTACATCTCCCACTATTACCTTGATCCCATCAGACTCCAGAAATCTCCTGAGGCCCATTTCATCCAAAGCAGCCGTGTCAGGCACTCCACCATTCCCAACTATGGGGTTAGCCAGGGAAAGAATCTGTCCTTTGTAGCTGGGATCTGTCAAGGCTTCAGTGTATCTAGATGAAGAAAGAGTAGAAGAAAGTACATTGGTCTGGAGTCAAAAGGAAAACAAAAGACCCAGTGAAAACAAGAGAGGCTGAATTCCCATATGACAAAAAGGCAGAAATGCTATTCATGTGAAGATATTCTCAGAATAAAAGCAAACACATCTGTGAATACAGCCTGACTTTGCCATCTGTGCTTTGACATTTGACATGGAGAACAAGGAAAGACTTTGACTTCTCATGTTTCATTTAAGAAAAGCACAGAAGCTATCAACAAACTCAGAGTCCTTTGATTTAACATGAGAAACAAATACAGAGAGGGCAGGGAGATCTCAGCCCTGCACAGCGTATCACTGGACCCTCTGATAACAGCTTGGCCTGGCCTCTCCCTGGGCACACCCCTGGGCAGTGCTTTGCCCTTGCTGTGCCCTTCCCTCCACATGCTGTAAGAGCTTCCCCCTCTCAGTGGCATCAGAAGGCTCCAACTGAAAAGCCAGCAGACAACAGAGCTGTTTGCCCAGGCCTTGTCCCTTCCGCACCCTGGAGCTTGCATGTTTTGGGATGTTCAGGGTTGTAACTGCTCTTTTGTGGGGGAGGACATAGACAAGTTCTTGGGATTCCTCATCACTACCCTGGGTCCTTCTCTCCTACCTGCTCTGTCAACAAACCCTGCCATGGTCCCACTTCTGTAGTTTCTCCCAGCAGAGGCCTGGCCTCTCTTCTAGGCAATCTCCATGTTCCCACCCACAGAACACCATTCGTTTCACCTGACAAAACTCCTAAGTGCTTGGAAGCTGGTTTGTGTATTCCTGAAGAAGGCAAGCTGAAGACAATGCTTTAGGATTCAGCATTCCACCCCTGGTCACAAGGCCCCAGAGCATGTCCTATCATTAGCCCCAGCAGAAGCCCAGCAGTTTTTTAAGCACCTGCCTGAATGCCCTTCTCAGCAAGGACAGATCTAAAAGCATGTTGGAACATTCTTTTGCAGCGGAGGATCAAACCTAGGACTCCATGAAGTATCATCTCTGGACCTAGTAGATCCAGTCTCACTTTCAACCACATATAGGGGGACAGGGTAAATATGGTCTATATGCTCCTATTCTTCAGCTTCAAATTAACAGACAGTCCTTCACTTTCTCCCTTATACTGTAGTATACTGTTCAAATATCCATTAAACAATTGCTGTCTTTCAACCCAAAAGCAGCTGCAATTTAGCAACAGATTAAGTTATCCCCACAAATATTGAGCCAAATGCATAAAGACACTTCAGGATGAATTTGCCCTATACAAAATATAATTTATTATTGTCATTATTGTTTAAACAATACTTAATTGGCAAGTCCAGCCATCTACCAGATATCAGCAAGTCACAAGAGACATTTTTATGGAACACCAGATTTACTGCCAGAAGATTAACTGTCAAACACTGGGAAGCTCTTCAAAAAAGCGGGACTGGTTGACAGCAGATATAGAAAACACAGCACACCAGCCAGCTCTGAGAAATGACAGGTTGAATGAACAATGGCCAGGAAATACTTTCAGGTAAGCCTCTTCTGATGTTCAAATCTATACTTGCTGCTGCGGGTAACCAACCACACTAAGTGCAGTGTGATCCCAAAACTGCAGTAGGTACTAGGCACATGGCATATGCATGCTTGGCATTGCTCCCTCCTTCCAAGCTAATTGGTTATGCTTCCAAAAGACTCCTTGTTACTGACAAAGCTAATGTAATTAATCTTTGCATGTCATTTGTAATCAGCAAACAAGGACAGAGAGCCATTGGGTCTGGGTGGGGTGTGCAGACAGAGCTCAGCATGGACAGTGCCCTTTAAGCAGGAACAATGCCGTGTGGAGTACAGAGAAGCAGATGGAAACACCAGCTCCAAATGTGCTGCAAGGTCTGGTCCTTGCTGTGCCTGCCCAAAGGTCTGCCTGATTTCAGTAAACTCCTGTCAACCCATTCTCTCACTAAAATATCATGGGAAACACACACAGACTTACTGGAGGTAAACACCTTCACGGAGCCATTTCAAACATGGGACGTTTTATGGGTTGTAATTCTTCTTCTTTCTTAACTGGAAATCTCCTCTTTTTGTTCCTATACTAAACAGATGGCTGCAATAGTAGGTTTATTTTTTCAGCTAATGTTTCTGAAAATTCATCCTCATGCTTTTCTATCAAAAATTCAACATTTCACCCCCAAAAGAGTGCTCTCTGCCTTCTATTCCAGAGTAATATGACAACATTTCAGCAAGCTTCAGCTACTTCAAGCCTGAGAGCTGTATGCACAAAAAGTGCTTTGCCTCCCATTTCTATAACATGAATCAGAACATGGGAGTCCAGATAAGACACAGTGCAGAGCAGCCTATTCATCAACCCAGGACAGAGCCCATGCTGACCCCACTCAGCACCTAGAAACACCCACTTCACAGAAAGCAGGTCTGAGTCTTATCAGCACCCCTGCACTAACCTCTTGCTCCCTATCATGACAAACTGCTGCATGCCCCAGCAGCCTGGGCACTTCCTTCACACAGGCACAGCCTCTTCCTGTGTCAGGGAAAAGGGACAGCTGGGTTCCTCTGGATACACAGATCTTGATCTCCCTGATCAGGAGCAGGAGGTACAGCTACAGGGTTCCTTTCAACGGACAGCAACCCCTGGACTGGTAGGAAATCTGCCACTTTTATGTTCTGCAACAATGCTGCAAACTCTTGTCTTCCGTTTCTTTCAATCAATCAAGGTCATATTCTGAATAGGGCACTCTGAAGATACCACCTTACATTTTGAATGTTCTCTCCATGCCCATATTCTCCCTAGCACAGAAGAGGTCTCTGTCACAGCATCCTCTGCAAATGATTAGACAATGAACAAACACAACTTCTACTGCCACAGTAACACGTGGAGAGGAAATTAATCCCTCAGGTCCTCCTTGACTTTTGTGATGTACCAAGATTTATGGCCCATAATCTATAAATGAGAAGAGAACCCTGGTGCCCTCCATCATTCTGATCTACATTAAACAGTGGTTTGTTGGCAGGTATATTAACACAGCCAGTAATTAGTGCTGTCGAAATGCTTAAATAATTGTCTCCTAATGCAAAACTCTGCAAACTGATTCCCCTCTGCAGTAATTTAACATAATCACCAATCATCATTTAAAAACTCATCCTGTGAGTACTGAGATCTCCAAAGGAGAGCAGAATTTGGGGAACACAATGCAGGTGAGCAAAGACAGCTATGAATGACTGCAGAAGAAGCTCAAGCATCAACAACTTCGGAGATGTCCTACCTCCCCAAGGATATGTCCCTGTCCTTACCAAAAGCCCCATTCCTCTGGCCAGATTCTCTCTGCTCAAGCAGTCCAACAAAAGCACCAGCAGCATTTGGCTGCCAACCTAAGTCAGCCATAGGCTTCTACCACTCAAGAGGACAGAGAATCATGCTCGGTTAGGGATGAATATGATCCTGCCCTTTAGCTGGAAAGGGCACAGAGTGTAAAAGCATCCTTACCTGAGGTATGAGCCAACAAATGACATAAGGGATGGGTCATAAAGGTGACCAACTTGGGGTTTAAAAATTTTGCACTCAGAAGCCAAGTTCCATTACCAAGAAGGCTGCAGATGCTTCAAACTTCTA
The DNA here is from genome assembly GCA_013399875.1 of Gymnorhina tibicen. Taxonomy (NCBI): domain Eukaryota; kingdom Metazoa; phylum Chordata; class Aves; order Passeriformes; family Artamidae; genus Gymnorhina; species Gymnorhina tibicen. Next base: position 257,322 of record VXAZ01008031.1, read on the forward strand.
TAGTTGATCTGGGCACTGGAGCGAGAACAGATGCTCCTCTGCTCTGACTCAGCAATTCAGTAGGAAGTGATCAGAACCCTATGTATCTCATTATCATCATTAGATAAGTCTTTAAATGTGCTTATCACCACAAATGCTTTGACACAAGAGGTCTGCCTGAGATATCTTCATTAATTCTCTCTCTCTCTGTATCTCTGGACTACAATGTAGCCTTTTATAGAAAACTGCCTGCTTGGATAAGGACCCTACAAGCTTGGAAAAAGCAGCTTTCACACTTCAACAAGCTTCCAGAGAAGTATTGATGCTTATATGTCATTCGCTGTTGCCTTACCCAGAGAGCCCCGTGTTGAATACGACTTCCCCTGCTGTGGAGGATGGATAGCCAAAAGAATAGCCCTTCATCTTCATTCCATCTTCCAGCACCAAGTTCGCCGTCTGCACCTAGAGAAAGGCACATGAAGAAACTCAAACACAGGAGGAAAGGCTTGATGTTTATACATATAACACCTAGGATACCTGCCTTTCATGCCAAACACTGTAAGTATTCCTGCCCTTCTCCCACTCCCAGCTGCCAAGATACCATCTCTTTTACTAGTCTGATGCCTTTTTTCTTTCTAACACTTAGGAAACATTGTTATCCTAAACAGACTGGCAAACCTCACTGCAAGCAGAAGAGCATGTGCTGCTATTACTGTGGGATCACCCTTCCCTATCCCTTAGTTCATTTTTTCCACATATTACATCTTGCAATTTACCAATATCATAAGCCTGTAGGGAAAGGATCGCTTGCCTCCTCAGTGTTTACTCTGCTGGCTCTCATCCAGCTCTGACCTTTGATAGGTGCGCAACTTCTGGTGCAACTCTACAGCAATACCACTAAAAATAAGTGTATGTTTAGTTGGACTGGTGTCAGATAGCAAAATTCAAAATACCAGTTTATTCTGCTGTAGGACACAAGACCAGAGGAACTCATGGATCGGATGGATGCTCATGGTCTCAGTTACCCCAGGAATAGACATAAATTGTCCCAGAAGAAGCAGCTACGAAACAAGCAGAGGAAACCATACCTCTTCCAGAGAGTGTTTAGCAGAACTGAGTCCCACACTAACTGTGGGATCCCTTACAGGCTTCATCACTATTTGACAGCTAAGGGAAATGGGACAGAGTTTTTCAGAAGTCCTTAAGAGATTCACTGTCACAACTGGGTCTTTGCACATATCAGACTAAATGTACCACCCTCTTTGGTTCCACTTGGAAACGAAACCTTTCTTACCCTGTCCAGGCAGTGGATGGGAAACCACCAAAGAACTCCACCTTCTAATAAATAAATAATGACTATGTGAACAGCAGAAATGACAGAATGAGTTGGGAGGTTCCCTCAGACATCAGGATCACTGATGACATGCAGAGGAAGAGAAAGAGTAAGCAAAGCTGTAAATAGATTTGCCAATGAATTCCTGGGCTTAAAATAATTTGGATGATGAACTTTTAGGACCCTGAAAAACCTCCACTTCTGGAAGGCAAGCAAAGCTGTCTTCTGGGCACAGGTAGAGTGACCACCAGTGCGAAAATCCCAGTGGTCTATGCCACAGGAAATGTGCCAAGCGTGTCCACAGGAAGCAGCTCTCACCGTGATTTAGCTTCATATTGGCTTCTGTTACAGAACTATTCTTCTTACTGGGATTTTTAAAAGAAAAATCAAGATCAATTTGCTGCCAAAAGGAGCTGGAGAGCTATTTTCCATTAGCTGTAAATCAGAGGAACAGCAAGGAGAAATTTCATTTTCAGTATTGAACATTTTGTAACCATCATGACAAACATTCATTTAGAGACTCTCTGCAGTTACAAATACCACACAGATCAATTACTAATGTACTGCAAAACACACTAAAAATCAAACTGTGCTGCCAAGTAATTGAATTCTGTGCATCTGGGATGCTTTTAGCCTTGCCATTTTTTCCTCATTAATGTCAAACATCCAGTCATTCTCCAAAGATTTAGCTATAATTTTCTGAACCATCCCACACCATTGGACAATTTAGGCAACAACACCAAAATCTCCTCCCTCCCCAGTTATAAACAGAATTTTTGTGGCTAAATCCCCTAGGTTTAGACCAAATTAAAATGACAGGTTGGTGGGCTCCCTAATCTCCCTACGCCTCTCTGCAGAGAACTGCCAGACACTCAAAGTACCGCACAGAGGTGGTGTGGGTGCTGCAGACTGGGCTTTGGGCAAGACTTCTACCCTTTCGGAAGCCTGTTGAAAGCCCAACCTACTCTACCCAAGTGGGACACTGACTGCTGGATATGGTTTCTCCCAACCACGGTGTCAAAGGCTGGATGCCTTCCCCTGGCAGGCCACAGATTGGAGTCCACACAAATAGCAACTCCACTTCAAGTATGTCCCACCACTGGGCACACATTGGGGCAGTTGCCTGAATTGTGGTCCTAACTGCCACCAAGCCTGGCAGAATCCTTCAGGAAACAAAGTCCACAATGGTGGAATGACCAGAAAATTTAAGATTCATCTAAGTGCTGAAGGCCAAACCCCAGAGCAATCACTGTGAGCTTTAGAGTCTCACCCCTACCTGACTTACAGTACTTGACAGGGATCTGCGTGGCCTTCCTCCCACCACAGCCCACCTCCTTTTTATACCAGACAGCACAGAAATCACTTCTGCTGAACAGAAGCCCCTATTATACTATTAGAGTCCCTACACAGTGTTCAAGTAATACAGAAAAATGTCCCTGAGCAACCATAACGTGCCTGCAAGTTCAGCTATAGCAGGGGATAGATGTTCAAATGTTTCCCTCTCTTCCTTGATTTATTATTCTTAATTAAGTGGTTGATTCATTGAGCATTCTCAAAGCAATTATTCTTGCTTACATTTCCAGTGGAGGTGTTACCATATCCCTAAGCTGCCAGCCTACCTTGTTTTTTCAGTTTTGTTTTTAAGGTGAAAAGTGATTTACAGGCTATAGAGGAGGCCTGTTGGCTCAATCAGGGTTCAGTTGGGAGAGATACTTACTTTCAAAAAAAGAACAAGCAAGAAATAAACAACCCCCCAGAGCTTCCGTGAGGTCCTTTTGTCTTCACCCTTCTCAGAAGCATCCCCACATAGCCTCAGATAAATTTCTCTTGTAATCTCAACTGAATTGTTTCTGCCACACACCCCTAATGTGAGATATGCCATTTGTAATCTGATTTCTTCTTCCTACACATCAATAGCTTCACCTTTAGCAGAGGGCCCTGTGCTCTAGAGAGGCTGCAATACTCTTCAAGAGCTTTGAGGATGAAGATGGCTACCAGAGTCACGCTGTTGATATGGTGTTGATAGATTTTGTGTATTTTTTCAAAGCAGCCTGAAGAGTCATCTAGTTCAGGTCCCACTTCACTAAGCACTTCACACATCAAGTAAAGATCAAGTAAAGAAAGCATTTTAGAAGTTACAAGAAAAACAAAACCTAAATCCAGTAAGAAAGTAAGAAATCAGATTAAATTACTTCCAGTTAGTTCCCAGCTGTAGCAGCCCTTCCCATATAAAAAGTGGATGATAAAGATCTGCAAAATCCCAAAAGATACAGTACAATTTGCTTTTCAAATTGTTTCTATAAACTCCTTCATTGGAAAGTGAAGGAGTAAATTTTTCCCCTTCTTGCCTCTCAGTCAAGTAAGTCCAGTTCTTCACCTCCAAAGAAATCTCCCAGTTTATCTTGGCAAGGTGAAGCTGAACCCTGCACTGCTGGAGGACTACGAGTGTGCCAAGTACCAAAGCCAGGGCAGGTACTGACACACTCTCTCAGCCAGGCAGAGATACAGCTGGCACTCAGGTTCAGGGCAGGCCAGTTTATTTCCCTCCAGTAAGAAGATGACAAAACATCTCCTTTCTAAGGCAGGCCATGATTCCACACAGCACAACAGTCTCTCCCACATTTCTCGGCTCACGCATCTGGCTGGCTACAGAACAGCTGACATCTCAGAACCAGAGAAGAATCCAAAAGCTCCGAGATTCCTTCTACAATAAAAAGCTGGTGCCAGGACTGAGCTACATTCACTCTCAAAAGACCAAATAGCCAGCAACAAAGGAGTAGTTTTCTCTTTGATAGAAAAATCAAACAGATTCTTACTCTTCTTGCGAGTACTATGCTGTCACAGGCTGGAAATCTATCTGGACATGGCTAACAGTCAAGACTTTCTTTGCCAGCCTTGTGTATATATATATATCTATATCTATCTGATTTTACTCTGGCACATTTGTTTCTGGCTAACACTGAGAGAAGACAGGGCAAGAAAAAGTAATGAGTCAAGGTGAGTGTCTTGGGATACACCAAAGAAGCTTCACACTTAGGATATTTTTTGGCAAGAAGCACTGGGTTAATTCCTTTATCATCCAAGGCAAACCCAAAGAAAAGCAACACAGGTACCATGGCAGAGAAGTCATGGTTCCTGCAACTTGAACTCTTCTTAAGGCTGTTCACAACAATGCCACAAATATTTGTCTATCACAAAACTCAAAGGAGAAGAGTGAACCAAGCCAGATGAGGCACCTAGCAGAAGTCACTGAGGACCCATGGAAATGAGCACCCCTTCACTCCCCCACAGCAGCAGTTCACTAGGTTCCCCCCATCTCTATGGGAATGGGCCCCATTTTACATCCCCTTCACCTCCAAAAAGAGAAGTGGAGTAGCTTGTGACTTATCTTTAACTTCCTCACCCATCTCTCTACTCTCCTTGCAGTTACTGTCCCAGTTTCTTTCCACCTGCCTCAAATATATTTGAAGAGTCGTTTCGCAGTAATCTGAAATAGTTTCTAAAGCCAGCTCTCTACAAAATTTTCCTCATCTCCCTCTCATTTCTGACTGCATTTTTAGCTCATTCCTGGTGGTTTTTATAGCTCTCACAAACTTCTCCTTACTGAGCCAGCTATACTGTTACAAGCCACCTATTTATTGCTCATACTACCTTTACATCCCCATTTAACTACATTGGCCTCAGAAGAGCATTAAATGATAAGAGCTTCATGCTGCAGTCTCTCTGCCCATTCCTGAATTTTAAAAAAGCTTGATTAACCTGAAACCAGTGATGCTAAACATCCCTACTGAGAGCCCTGAGGGGTCTCTGGTCTGCTCTCTGTGCCCCTCTTTCACTCATGGATGCCCATCTCTTCTTTAGAACTGAAGGATGGGATGTAATAGGCAAATATGGATCTGTGAGTCCCCCCATCTAACACTACTCACCTACAGTGGTGTTTCCCCACATAGGGTGAGTTTAACTGGACAGAATACAGACTTTGGAGAAGCATTATTAGCTGTTCTTCTAAAACTACCACCTCTCCCTCATACTCTCTAATACTTTACTTAACTTATACATAGGTTAGATGTTTTCATTGTATTTTGTTATGTTTCCTTAAATAGCCCAGGAAGAAAAAGCAATTAAAGGCAACTAAATGCTCACTTAAGCCTGCAATAATGGAGGAATGGGACCATTACCTAATACTGCCATTAGTCCACACACAGCATCATGAATCATAGAATGCCCTGAGTTGGAAAGGATCCACAAGGTTCATCAAGTTCATCCAACTCCTGTCCCTGCACAGGACAACCCCAAGAATCCCACCATGTGCCTGAGAGTATTGTCCAAATGTTTTTTGAACTCTAGGATGCTTGGGGCCATGACTTTAATTACATTGCATTTCACTCTTTCCTCAAATTTCTCATAAATACCCATTACCTCTAATGCTGGTTGGAACACCAAACCCAGCCATAGGTCATTACTCGGTCACTTGCCTCACAACTACACTTCCACACTCTGATGCAAAGCTATGCAATAGGTAGGCTTTTTAGGATGACTTATCCTTAGATTTTTTCTTCAGCTTCCTGCTTTATTGCTTGCATATAAATATTAGAAAGTCTCTTTCACTTCTGCTTCTGCATGTCCCATGGAAAAGTGGTGTATAAGCCTGTCACTGTCTTAAAGCAAAAAGGTTCAAGTTTTTGTATTCAATATTCTGAATTCAAACAGAATCATAAGGACCCTGTAGAGCTGGCTTTAAAATCTGAGCTAAGTTCTCAAGAGCCAAAGACTCCTAAGCTACACCAGATCTCAGCTTTATTACTCTCCATCCATTCTGACAGCACAGACTCCTGTAGGTAATGAACTCAAATAATTAAGTTTCAAAAGGAAACAACTTTCCCCACTGTCAGTGTCAAGGCAGAAGGTGTCACATAATAAACGTCAGAAAGAGACTTCTAGGACTGTTTGATGAACACCACATCTCATGGTGAGTCAGGTAGTCACAGTGCAGGTACAAACCCTCCACTAGACCCAGCTCTTCAGATGCACAGTAGGTTTGGTAGGTAGGAATGGCTGCCCTGCAATAGATCTTGTCATACACTCTGAAACAGAAAAAGAGTTCAATTCATTCTGATCCACCTTGGGTGTACTTGCGATTGCTGGGACTGAAATTAAAATATCTTCCAAGGGTTTCACCTGGCATTGCTCTCTTAACAGGTATTCATTCTCCTTGCCTTCAGCAGTGGCGTTGGCTTTAAGCAATCACCCTTTAGCTTTACAGCACAGATAAGTAGATGCTAGAATAGCTGGTACTGGAACATCATCAGAGTAGGGCAGCAGCTTTTCATGTGCATGAAACTTCTTAACTGGATGCCTCAACATTATAAAATATAACCTTCTAGGTATGTTACTGTGCAGTCCTTGAATGACTGACTAAACATGTATGTAACACCATCAATCTGCCATTTAAGATGTTAAATCCAAAATTCAGATGCTAATACATCAGTATAAGAATGCATCAGATCCAGCCTACTAGCTATGGCTACCCAAATTAACCCGGGTAAAGAAGGAGGGCGTCTTGACATCAAAAGCTGGATCAGCAATCCTAACCATGGGCTACAAGGATTTACCAGTGGAAGATGCCTTTTCCTGCTGCAGACTTATAACCACAGGCTAAAGTGTGCTTGAATCACTTCTCTGTGCGTCACAGTGTCCAACTGCTGTGTTCTACAGACCATGGCAGAAATAACTGAACCAGCTCCAAAAAGCAAGAGAGGTATCAGAAGCAAGAGACAAGCAAGGCTGGCATTCCAGCAGAACTCTTAAGCCCTGCTTTGTTGGCTTGACAGTTTTCTAAAACCCTTGTGAAGTTGAGGTGTACCTACACGGACTCCTGTTCCACAAGGCACAGCATGAGCCAACTAATGCTACAGGCCATCCCAGCCATAAACCAAGCAGCCAAGTATGAGTCCTGGCCTTCTATCTCCTAGACACCATGAGATTTGTCAACAGCACCTCTTAGTGCATTCACAGGTCCCACTCACCCAGCAGTGAAATTGTCTCAATTTTTTCCCATCCCTTTTCAATCTGAAGCACGAAACCCATAGAAAAGAGATTGTTCAAACTGCTGCAATTTGCTTTATCACACCAAGAGACATTGTTTAGCCCGCTGATAAGATTTCAAAATGGAAAAAAAGAAGCTGGCAGCTCCCCTCGAAGGTGTGAGAAGACAGCACTGCCCCAACTGAGGGCTCTGACATAATTTTATTGTACAGTGTCAAACCAACATAGCTTCCCCAGCCTCAGGGAACAACCAAGGAATTTGCTCCTCAAGCCAGAGCCCTACTTCCTCTTCAAATGGTGTAGCTGCGGAAACTGGTAACCACAATGGTTTATAATCCACAAGCAGGACTCCTGTTGTCATTACAAGGAGAAATAACTTTCTTCCAAGCCAGATCTGATTGCAGAGTCACGGTTAATCTGCTGGGAGGAAGATTACTGTGGTATAAGACTGTGAACAAGGTACCAGTTCATGTCTGATGTACACTCTGCAGAAGAGGAAGACAGGTCCAGCAGAAAGGACTCTAGTTCACTAGTTCACCACACAGGCTCTGTTTCTAAATGCAGGTGAGACAAAGCTAATCTGGGAACTCACATGCTCAAGGAAGGCATATAAACAGCAACACCTCTTGCCTTATTCTGTATTCCTCCGCAGACAATTTTTGTTTTAACAGTATCATAGTATCATAGAATCATAGAATGGTTTGGGTTGGAAGGGACCTTAAAAGATCACTGTGTTCCAATCCCCTGACATGGGCAGAGACACCTTCCACTGGAAGATTGCTCAGAATCCTGTCCAGTCTGGCCTTGAACACCTCCAGGGATGGAGCAGTCACAGCTTCTCTGGGCAACGTGTTTCCAGTGCCTCACCACCTTCACAGTAAAGAATTTTTTGCTAATATCTAATCTAAACCTACTCTTTCAGTTTGATTCCATTCTCCGTTGTCCTGTCAAGTAATGGGTCTGTTGCAAAGAGCTCAGAGAACTCCTGAAAAATGAGTGGCTGTGGGACAGGTAAGAGAAACCCTAGTCCTCAGTGGACAGAAATGATACTGATCAGCCCTCTAGACCACCCTGCCAGGTAAGGCAGCACCTGCAGTCCAAGTCTCTCTGTGCTCTTCCCTACCACCCTCTTGAAACACCACTCCTCCAGCTGCTAATTCTATTGCACGTTTCATTCAACAAAACTTCTGTGCAAAAGTGCCTTTTCAATGCGAGGTGCATGCTGACAGAGCTCACACAGCACCTCAGTGCTACAGAAGTCCCACAGGAAGTCCCAATTCACCCATGTACTCTAGCTCCTCTAACAAAAAGCACCAGAAAGCTGGGGAAATCAAGTGCGCAGTCCAGCACCAGTAAATCAAGAACCGATACACTGATGCATTCATAAGAGTTGTCTATCTCTCCAATTAATCTCAGAGCCACTGCAGTTTCTAATACATTGAAAATGGATTCTGTACAGATTCAATTGGATTAATTCAAGTGATGCATGATTTTAAATATTCAACCAATTCATGCTCATATGGACTGAAAGATCTGTTCTGTTAGCTAGCAGTCCTATAGAAGGGTGAGGTGTTTCTAAAGAAAATACCATATAATAATTAACTGAAACCCTGAACTTCCACCTTTTGGTATAATTTACTCTATAATTTCCATTCCAGACTAGACGAAAAGCGTGTTTGCTTAGCTAATAAAACCATTTAGCCAAGCAACCCCTCGCCTAGGGTTCAGACAAATCTCCTCCGGTTCACATCTCTAGATAAGCTCTGTTATCTGCAGCATGTTATCTCTGCATGCCAAACATATCTATTAAACCACAGTAGTTCAGTTACTGTTACCTTGGTGCTCAACAGTCTGGTACCTGTCCTTGAGAAACTCCAGTGATCAGCAGACACATTGCAAAACTTCAATCTGCCTTTCAAAGTCTTCACCACTTTGCAAGCTGTCAAAATTCTTGTCATCTTGAAAGCTGCCAATAGGTAACTAAAGTTTAAAGAACACAAGAGAAAATAAAAATCTGCTTGTATGTATTTCTTCACGATTTGGTGCTGACAATATGCTCTTGTAGATCACAGGGGAAGAGAACAGAGGCACAGCAGGCACATTGGACTGACTGTACAGCACTGCCCTCCACCTTCCCATTTATTCTGCCATTAAAAGTCCCAGGTGCAGCCCCACCTCCTCCCACCCCTCCTCAGAGGGGTGCTTGCTTAGGCACCCTTGCAACACTTCTCCTCAGGCTGGTCTCTGAGCACTGTCACAGGGGTTGCAACACAGGCCAGACACCATCTGGAAGACAGCAAATCCTGCAAGAGAAATCACCCCAAGAATACAAGAGCATGTAGTGGCAGGACAAGAGGGAGCTTTTCAAACTGAAAGAGAGTAGGTTTAGATTAAATATTAGGTAGGAATTCTTCCCTGTAAGGGTGGTGAGGCCCTGGCACAGGTTGCCCAGAGAAGCTGTGTCTGCCCCATCCCTGGAAGTGTTCAAGGCCACATTGGACAGGACTTGGAGCAACGCAGCCTAGTGGAAGGTGTGCCTGCCCGTGGCAGGGTATGGAACTGGATGATCTTCCACATCCCCTTCATACTCAAACCATTCTATGATTTTGAACAGCACAGGGGCCAGGCTGTTCACAGTGTGGTTTTGAGAGCTCTCAAATGTGGGGTCTGCATGCTGGCTGGTGGGACAGCCTGTGGCTGCTACGAGCATACTTGTACTAAAGGACATGAAGCAGGAAGACCAAGTTCCATGGAAAGATGGAATCTTTACTCTGTGTTTGGAGAGTATGCACTAGCACAGGTTCCAAAGTGCTGTCTGCCCTCAAATAAATGAAAAATAAAATTTTCACAACAAAAAATAAATGGTTGCAAAAGAAAAACATCTTCTGGTAATATTTCAATGGTCAACAGATGAAATAAGGTTAAATTTTCCATATATTATCCCTTAACTACAGACCTTTGTGACTATAATATTTTACCTGTAACACTAGACTACACTCTTCATAAAGAATCATACTCCTCATTAGCAGAGATGAAAATGTCTCATTAAGACAAAAGATGGGGGAGAAGTGTGCCCATTTATTATTCTTCAAGAACTAAAAAGAAGAGGCATCTTTTGAAATACAGGTGATCAAAGTTTTAATTGGCTCAAAGCAATATATATACATACAGGTTTTTTGTTCAGCTGGACACATTCTGCTGTAAAAGAATTAGGTGACTTTTAATCAGTGGCAGTAATAATCATGACTTCTTTTTATACAGTGGTTTGAGATTAGTCTAAATTGACACCAGTACCACATAAAAATATTTCCTGTGCAGCTCATTATCTATTCACCAGGTTGAACAGTCATGAACATCTTAAAAGATAGAGAGGAGAGAGCACAATGGGTTTAGGTACACTGCATGACATGAAAAGTTTTTGGAAACTTGGATGAGAAACACATAGGAAAGGCCCGAATCCAGATGACTGAAAGAGATAGACAGAGATAGGGTAGAAGACAGACTGCGTGTAGAGAAGCTCACTGCTTCAACATGGGCTTTACAGGTGTGCAGAGCCAGAAGAACCAAGCCAAAAATGTTTCCTGATAACTTCATGGTGGTTTAGGACATAATCACTTTTCCTACAAGAAGATACCTAACAATCATTCTGATTTGTAGAAGGAGCTTGAGAGATACAGATTTTGCTTTTTGCAAACAAACAAAAACAAATAAATACAGGGGACTGGAAAATGTTTTTGTTAGTTCTTCCTCCATTTGCTTGGCTCTAGCCTGTACTGATCCAGAAGCCAAAGCCATGCATATAAGTGACTGGATTGCAAAAAGCTGTACCTTGTACTAGAAAGGTCATCTTAATATACAAACACAAGTGAGCTCACACATGCGGTTCAGGAGCCAGCTTTCTTCCAAAGTCACATTTCACGTTATGTTAGCTTTAAACTGCCACGAATGTAATACACAGCATTTGGAAGGTTATTTGTTATGGCTATACTGAACAGGAAATTTCACACTCCATTTTACTCTCTGCCAACATCAGGGAGTGACTTTGGGCCCTAGGATACATGTTTGAACCAGAATCAAACCATGCTGGCAGTTTCAGCACCCTAACTGCTAATTCCTAACTTCCCTCTTCCACCACATGAGTTGCAGTGAGGCTGCACCATGAAGCTGATCAATCCACATAAAAACTCACCCCTTCCTTCCACCATGAGGCCATTCATGAACACAGGGCATATGGAATGGGCAGAAAATGGACTTTGCCTTTTGGCAGAATGGCATCTTGCAGGTGCAAACAAGCTGCATAACCACATATGCACTGTGTTCAGTGTGTCAGGGATCTGCTGCACACATATAGACCTACTGTGGCAGCTGTATGTTAAGGATTAAATGCTATATGGGTGAACAACAGGCAAAAAAATAGTTTCCTTCATCACCTCCACAGCAAGGATGTTCCACTGACGACTGTTTTAGATTTGACCCTGCCATCTTCCTTATGTTCATGCATGTTTTATTATCAAAATTAATCAAGCCCACCTCAGACCTTCTGAGATTACAAAGGTTATGCCTCCAGTATAAGAATCTTAAAGCCTTCCCCATGATGAAGGAATTTCCCTCTGCAAAAACCAGGAGAAAACATCCAAGCTATTTGTCTCATTGCCAGCATGCTAAAAAAAGGTCACAAACTATTGACACCTTGAGGCCAGAAAATATATCATGTATTCTCTAAAGAAGCCTCAGCTCTGAAAAACCTGTAAACACACAAATAAACCACCTGTAGTTTGGATAGATTTTAAGTATGCTCTTCACTTAACATAAAGACCAGAAGAGGCAGAATCACTAACAGATGGAATCAATAGGGAGAAAGAAACCAGCCATAGTATAGTGGAAAAAGAACAGAGACCCATGGTTTTATGGAAATGCAACCACACTGCCTGAGCTTAGAATTTGCCAGCCAGTACATGACTTGCAATTGTAGCACCCCTACAGAAAGTTTGGGCAGGGGCTCTGGAGGAAGGATGTGTATCAGAGAAATCAAGAACGGCAGAAGATTCACTCAGACAAGAACAGTTCAAGTACTGAGGGAGGAAGGTAGAAAATTGCAATTCTGGCTTCCTTACCATGTCTTAGGTGTTCAGAGAAAGGCAGAGTGCCTTTTGTTTCATATTCAGTTACAGTATTGTACAGAGAGAGGGATTAGGGGAAGGAGAGCAAAATACCCATTAAAATGAGAAACTTTTTGTTGCTGTTTACAAGTGGAAAACCCCAGAAACAAAATTCGTCACATAGCCCCACTGGACCATAAAAATCACACAAAACCAGTGGTCTGTGGCTTTGCAAATCCCCAGGGACAAGAGATTCAAAGAAAGCTAAGTACCTACATTTTCAGAGGTTTAAAACAAAGTGCTTGACCTTAAGAAGAGAAGTGCTCAGAGCAGATGGGGCCCTGCTTAGATGTCCCAGAACTGGTGCCCCAAAATGGCACCTAAAGCCATTTGTCAAAGCTGGGAAGTTCTGCTTTAAGCAACCAAGCTATGCGGGATTTTTCATTTTCAAGTTTTCTGTAAAAAGCACAAGATAGTTCCAATCTTGCTTGAGAGACAACAGATCAGGGCCAATTTGTGAGCATGTTGGGCCAGATTCACATCAGTGCAAGTCCCAAGTAATTGCTTTCAGCTCAGTGGAGCTTCAAGTGGCATAAGTCTCCCCGGGACTGGGACCAGTGTAACAAGCAGCCCACATGAATTGATTGGACTCTATTTCTTATAGGTGAAATCAGAGAAGAACTTTTTCCCTCCATATGTCCTTCAGATACTTTTGAAAATCTCTCCTGCCATATGTCCAGTTGTGTCTGATTTCTGACCACCCTGTCTTGTCTCCACTAAATTACATTTGAAAAGTATTGACTGGAAAAACAGAATAGTTGAAAGTTCCAGCAAAACTGCAATTCTCAGCTGCCACTAGGAAGAAGACAAATATTCTCCTCCACCTCTACAGCTCACACAAAATCCCTCAAAGTGATTTTGAAACCCTCTCTTCCATTTCAAGGCAAGCTCCACGCTTCCCAAGGAACTTACAATAGTTTTGAAAGCACCTGACAAATATTGAGGTGTACAATATATTTCCTAATCAGGTGTTAGTTCATCAAGAGAGATCACTGCAGAGCTAGGTAGCAATTTTTGATCAAACCCCATTACCTCAGAGACAATAACTTACTTTTTTTGCAGTATGTAGTGGGGGAATAAAAAAATTCTCTTGTTCACATGCAAATGAACTAACAGCATCCAGACATCCCCCATTACCCAATCCTCTTGGATTGCTGCAGGAGAGAAAGCTGCTTTGATCCAATCTCAGATCAAACTAAGCATTTCAAGAAAACCCTAAGATGTTTAGAAAACAGCAAAGCAACACAAGCTGAGAATTTCAAAACTAAGGCTGATCTTCACCTGTGTATACAGAGAGAAACTGAAAGGAGTAAGAACCAAGTATAAGTCTTACCCCTCAGCTCTCCTGAATTAAGTCACAGCCAGAACAAAGGGTTTTTTCCTGAGTTTATTCTATTTTAGAGGAGGTCTGGGGAAAAGGGTATTTTAAATTTTAATGGGAGAGGTTCTTAGCAGATCTTCAGATTCAGGTGCTGATTTTTGATTCAGTCTTACTAACTGCCGTGGTTTAGGCCAAATCCAGGGAAACGTCCAAAAGGAACGTCTCCTCAAAGGAAGGCAGGCCACAAACCACCCCTCCCCCCAACCGGGTTCGGGAAAAAACAAATTTTCTTCGGAGGAAAGTGAAGGAGAAAATAAAAACTATTTATTTAACAAACACACAGGAAAATAATAATAATAATGCTAAATAATAAAATCTCTCGCTCTGGAGAGAAAACCTGAAAGATTTTAGAGTCCTTCTGTGGGTGCGGTCTCTCTCCTCCTCCTCAGAGCTGGGTCGGCGTGGGGGGCCCCCCTCCAGGCCGGTGGAAGGTCCCCTGGTGGGGTTCTGATGTTCTGGCGTTCTGAACAAGTCCAGAAGAGAAGAAGAGGAAAAAAAAACCCGAAGTCCCAAGAGAAAAAAACTCAATTCTCCATCTCTCTCCGAAGAAACAGCCGAAAAGCTGGCTGAAAAGCAAGTAGCAGTGCCTCCCTGCTCCTCAACAGCAGCCCTAGCTAATCTCTGTGTCTTTGAAGCACAAACTGTTTTGAAAAGTTCGCTCAGTTTTTTTTCTCTGTCCCTTGCATCCAGTTTTAAAGGCCTAGAAAGGCTCAGGAATCATGTCTGGGCATAAAGCAGTGATAGGGGATACAACAGCATAAAGTCGCCCCCAAGACACTAACTCACATGATTGTGCCAGGAATGATTCAATATAAACTCAGATGATTTCTTTTTTTTAGATGGAAATAATTCCAAGTGACAAGGCAAGAACAGGAACTAAAAATGGATTGCGCCTAGCTGCCCACTGTGCTCTTGCTTGCAAGCTTGTTTTCCATCCAACTCAGTGCCTTCCTAAGACACAAAGTGCTCAGTCCTCTTCAGTCCTAAGTCCTTTCTACCCCTGAGATCTGGCTTTTTTGCTCTTTGCTTCCTTCCACAGTTTCTCTGCATGAGTAACAGTCTCCCAGCTCCTTGATGTGACTCTCCAGCCCACCACACTCCATGGGTCCTGGGACCTGCTTTCCCTTGAGCACACTTCACAGGACAGAAGTCACCCTCCAGCCTACACAAGTTCAGTTTGTGACTGCTCCTCATACTAGAAATAGCAAGAATCCTACCAAACCTTAACTATTTCCCACAGAAGGCAATAATCCATATGAAAACCAGTATGAAATGTTTTTAACAGCACAATGAAACCTTATTCCTAAGTCCCAACCCTGCAGTCCTCATTTGCAGAAAACAAGTGTTTCTGGGTAAAGGAGAACACACAAACCTGGGCCCTGAGCCAACGTAAACTAATGGAAAACACAAGGTGCTTTGAACAGGACATGCAAACTCTGTGTTGGTGAGGGTTTGAGATACAAAATTCAAAAACTCAGGTGGTCCTCCTCATGATCTTTGACTGACAAAGGCCCAGCCTGAAGAAAACATGGATACATTCATAGTTAGAGATGGAAAGCACAGTACCTATAACTCGAAACATCTTCCTAATGCTGATTGAACGTAATTTTTTGTTTGGGAGTCCAAACAAACAAAAAAGTAAAAAAGAAATGTTTTAAATTGAGTTGCTCAAAATCTGATTTTATTAAGTACTGCAAGTAGCTATTTTCCCTACTATGGAACACTTTTTTTTAGAGAAATACTATTTTTCCTATTTTAAATTTTAAAAAATTTCCTTCTCTTTGGTTTTTTTTTAAATACAAACCTAAAAGCAAATTTCAGCTAGCACAATAAGTGAAGAGTTTCATTTTGATATTTTAATTGAAATGTCAAAAAGCCTCAGAATCAAACTGAGATGCTGTGTCATTTTCCTTCAAAAACATTAGCTCAGTCCAGCTGACAGCTAAGAGCAATTCAGTTCTGCAAGGTAAATAGTTTGCTCTGGAAACAGACCCTTATGCCCTATTCACAGTTTCATAAAATGAAAGAAATATGCCTCAAAACAACTGAAGTATCCAGGGGTGGTAGCAAATCCCACAGGAATTCAGGATACAAAAGTGTTTGCAATCAATCAACAGGGCCTGCAACAGTTTCAATTAACATCCTATATGACAGTTTTAGAAGTTAATAAAGACTTTTCATTTTGTAAGGAAAAATAATGTAACAATGTAATTGAAAATCTCAAACCAAAGCCATGTGAAAGAGCTTTCTAAAAAAATAGCAAATTTCTTGCTAATTCTGAATTGCCTAACTTGGCATCTCCCTTCTTTTCCAAATTTTGTCTTTAAGCAATAATCAAGACAGTCTTTTGATGAGTAAAGAAAGTTTATAAAATGCTTGACAGTAAGACTCATATCTATTCCCACATTAGAGAAAATCTATTTTCAAGGAGATTACACTTTTTATTAAGGCTTGAACAGCCCAGGGTACACTCCTCTGTCTGGGATACAGAGCCCATGCTTCACCCAAACTTGACAAAGATAAACCTCTTATCTTCAGCAAGAGAAAAAGAATCAACATCTTGAAAATGGGTCAAATTCCATTGCTGTTGAGATTAGCAGTTCCTGTTAGATCAGCTGACTTGGAAGAAACAGAGAAAACCCTTGCAGTGTCTGGAAAAGACTGACATTACTCCAACAGCCCAATTTCACAAAGTCCTTAGTCAGCAAAAACGGAGAGCTGGCAGAAGAGTGCTGCCGGAGGGTGATAAGGACAACCCAAAGTGCAGTTTGCTCCCAGAGCCATAACGAGCACCACACCTCAGACACAACTCTTTATTTTCATGGTGATGCAACCAAGGGAGACTGGCCCCAAGAATCTCAGAGATACCTGGAAGGTGTCTGCAGTGTTCGAGTTCAGGCTGGAGCTGATCTCCATTTATTGGAAGATGTTTGGAGGCACCAAGATTTCTCATTCCCTGACATTTTCTAAAAAGACATTTTTACAAATTGGGGCCAGGATTAGCAGTCATCCTTTTTCCCCTGTGATTCCAGAGACTCATATATTTCACTGGCTTGTTATTGTGGATCATTAAAAAGGCCAAACGGGCTTTACAAAAAAGGCTACACAAACACATGCCTCTCCCACGCTACACATTGTTTACAGATTCTAAAAATAACATGATCTTAGAATGCAAGATTAGCTACCTTTGCTCAAGATTCCTGTTACACTTGCTTCCTTCTGTAGCAGTCCTATCATGGGTAAATATGTGATAGGTTATCATACCCCAGTGTGTTTGGTGTATCAAAGGGAAACAAAATTGACTTGCCCTTGATTATATTATAAATAAATCGGCTTTTATCTAGGATGAAGGCCACAACATACACTGTCCCCAAGCTTCTAATTTATGCATATAACTGTTTATGTGCATTTGCACAGGCACATACAGTGTTCATTGGGAAGTTTTGTCATTTTTCTTTGACC
Source organism: Gymnorhina tibicen (assembly GCA_013399875.1). NCBI lineage: Eukaryota > Metazoa > Chordata > Aves > Passeriformes > Artamidae > Gymnorhina > Gymnorhina tibicen. The sequence continues at coordinate 274,681 of VXAZ01008031.1, forward strand.
TGATCATCACCCTTTCCCCAGTTAAATAAAATTTCACTAAAATCAAAAATTTTTTAACTGAATCATTTTCATGGACATTTTGACCTGGAACGGACCACTTGGTCCAGCCTTCTTGGTGGGCATGTACAGAGGATCTTGGCCAGACCCATCACACGCCACCCTGTGATCTGTGATCTCAGGTCTGTGACCAGGGCGACCCAGAAGGGAAATAAGGAAATGAGTAGAGAAAGCATCTATCAGAAGAGATAAGTACTACATCAGAAATGCATGTTATAGACATTTATATTTCCTAGAACAAAACGTCCTCGCAGCCAGGCATTCCGAAGTATAATTCACAGGACTGCTACCTGTTGCCTGGACTACAACAAAACCCAGATAAAACAGGCTTGTTGTTCCCAGCACATTAGTGGATTAGGTCTAAAGCTGCCCTCATTTTAAGGAAAAAAAGCAGCTCCACTGAAACTGTGTAAAACTCGACCAGTCTCGATGATTAGCTTATGGGCTTGTACCTTGAGTATCTGGGTAAAGTGTCCTCTCCCAGCCTTATTTGACCAAGCTTGTCTTGAGCAAGAAATACTCTCTTAACAATATGCCCTAACATCTCTTTTACCACAACAGATATCATACCCCGTGACAGGACAGGCTCAAAGCTGCATCAGGGGAGATTCAGACTTCACATTAAGGAAGCCTTTCTTTACTGAGAGGGTGGTCAAGCAGTGGAACAGGCTCCACAGAGGTGGGTGATGCCCCAAGCCTGTCAGTGTTTAAAAGGCATTTGGACAATGCCCTTAATATCATACTATAACTTTTGGCCAGCTCTGCAGTGGTCAGGCAGTTGGACTGGATGATCCTTGTAGGTCCCTTCCAACTGAAATATGCTATATAAGAAGAAACAGAAAGTTTTCTACAGAAAGCTTCTTCCCTAATTTCCTGAGAATAAAAGTGAATTAATCATCCCTCCGGTATAAATATATTTACCCTTTGGAAAGGATACACACAACATTTCTCTCCACTCTAGTTTCTTACCCTTTAGCACCTGTGCAGTGTTAGCTGTCCCTGGTTTTGGTGGGAGGGAGAGTTAACATTTCATAGGAGTTACTTGATGTGGCCTTGGCCTCTCACCTTATATACAGCATCCATGATCAATCAGCATTTTCCTTGTTGCTTCATGCCTGGTGCTCCAGATTGGAAGGATTTGCAAAATGTGTTTGTCTTAATCTTTTCCTCACTCCTACCTTTTTTTTTTCCTTCCTGTGGATACCCTGGGGAGAAAAGATAAAGATAAAAAGCTTTGACACAGGGCTATGCACTGAAGCATTTTCTTTAACTTACACATAGATACACATTAGGCAGATAAACACATGAGGATGCAGATCTCTCTTCAAACAGCACAGCAAAGTCTTGCTATATGGAATTGTAATGTCATTTGAGAAGGGACATGATTTTGGTTGACTAAAAACATTTTTACAGCCAGAGAGCAATGAGGTTTGAAGAGGTAATTGATGCTGTCAGGTAAAGTGTTCAGGAATTCAACCCCAGAACTCCAGCACTGTTTATCCAGAAAGCACTGCTGTAATAGCAAGGGAGCTTTATGAGCTAGTCAGTCATAAGACTGTATCATGCTCCACGGGGATGAAAGACACTAGATAAAGTTTTATACCTGGCAATACACAGAATCCCACAATGGGTCAGGCTGGAAGGGACCACATTGGCTCATCTGGCCCCACCTCCCTGCTCAAGCAGGGTCAACCCAGAGCACACAGCACAGGATTGTGTCCAGATGGGTCTGGAATATCCCCAGTGAGGGAGACTCCACACCCTCTCTGCTCTCTGTTTCAGTGCTCAGTCACTGCACAGGAAAAGTTCTTCCTCCTGTCCAGGTGGAACTTCCTGAGCATCAGTTCCTGCCCATTCATTCCTCTCGTGCCATTGCTGGGCCCCACAGAGCAGAGCCTGGTTCCTGCTCTGAGCCCTCCCTGCAGACAGGGACAGACAGGGATGAGGGCCCCTCTCAGCTGTGTCTCCTCTTGAGGTTGAACATCCCCAGTTCCTTCAGCCTTTCCTTGTCCAGGAGATGCTCCAGGCCCTTCCTCATCTCTGCAGCCTCCACTGGACCCACTCCAGGAGTTCCCTGTCCCTCTTGTACCAAGAAGCTGAGAACTGGACACTCCAGATGTGCCTCACCAGAGCTGAGTAGCAGGGCAGGATCAACTCTCTCAACCTGCTGGCAATGCTCTTCCTAATGCATCCCAGGATTCCTGAGGCTTTCTTGGCCACAGGGGGACACTGCTGTCTCATGGACAGCTTGTTGTTCACCAGGACACTCAGGTCCTTCTCTGCCGAGCTGCTTTCCAGCCTGTAGAGGTGCATGGGTTTAATACATACTGCTGTACTTTAATAAACACAGCATTTTCCTTAACAAAACTCCTAGGAACAGTCTCCGTCCCACAATGACCAGCTGGCTCAAAGAGAACCTGTGCTTTTGAGTGAGGGCTCTCATTGCACATCTTAAAAGAGGACACAAAGCCCTGGCTGACGTGAGTGGGACCAGTGCTGAGGCTTTAGATGCAGTTAGACTGCCCTTCCCCTGAAGATATTCTGCACTGTATTGTCCCTGTCACCCATTTCACTCTGACACCTAAAAATGTTCCGCAGGATTTAAATTAACCAACCCATGGGATCATGGAATCACTCTACATCTCAAGGCAGCAGTCCTAATTCTTCGTTCATTTGAAGAAGGCAGGATCTCAAATACTGAATGGTTTTGTCTCTTTCAGCTTGACGAAAGACAAAGCAGGTGATCACTGAGGAAAACTAGGGAGCCTCAGTTCACACTGAAAAAGCCAAGGGAACACAAGATGCTTTCCCTTCTTCCTCTAAGCATACAGACCTCCCCCTCAAAGAGCACAGGAACTAATCACAGAGCTGGAGACACCAAAAAGGCCTGTCTGGGTAATGCTCTGACAACTGCACTCTGAACTTGCTGGATTGAGTTCCTTGCACTGCCAGAGTCAGGAGTGTCAACATGGTACAGTACTATCAGAAAAAAAACCCAAAACACGTACATCTGTGGATTTGGCTTAACCCCACAACAGTCAAAGCTGGGGCCTGAATATATTAAATATACGTGGGGAGTTTTAAGCCTACTTCAACTAAGAGCTGTAAACATAGGGTTTCGTTTTCAGATAGTTTACTTCATGAACAGATGTGGTTATAATTATATCAGATTTTAGTAAAATGAGCAATCAAATCGTAAAGCAGAGTAGTCCAAAGGCAGCTTGTTCACTTTCCTGTACTGATTAAAGTAGTTTAAATTCTCACTTTTCCATCTTTATCCACTGCCATAAATAAACGAAAATCAATTCTATTCATTTGTTTCTACTTCCTATGGATTCCATCACACTTCAGTCCATTATAACCAAAGCAACCATAAATTACCGCATCCAGTGCAATGGATGTGACAAAAAACCTGACAAAAATCCAAAAGAGCTAAGTGCTGCTGAGAAGTTTTCCTTTCATTACTCTGATCACAAAGATCTCAGCAACAGCGTGTGCTTTGGAGACCACAGCAAAGACAAGGAGTTGATTTATGTAGGCCATACATGGTCAAGAAGAGCTTCAGTTTGTCATTTCTGACATGAAGGAGGAAATATGGCTTGAAAAATACAGAATACTGATATAGTGGAAAGCGAATATCGGCTGGTAAGAAGGGTGAGTGGAAACATTGTAGGGATACAGACCCCAAGAATGCTTTACCCAAGTGATACCTCTTTCCTCTTCCACCCAAAGTGTCAGCCAGTCACACACTCCTGCAATCACATTTAACCTTTCCAGAGAGTTGAATTCTTTCTCTCCTTCCCTTCTGCCCCTAACAATTCCCCACAGCTGTGGCACACTCAGGAGTGTGCTTTGAAGAGTTTAGATGCTCATTTTGGGCACCAGACCCAAGTGGGTCTGATTTCCAGCATCAGCAGCAGAAGAAATGGGTCTCGAGCCATGACTTTGGAAAAGACTTTGGAAAAGACTCAAACTTTTTATTCTGTTGATTCCTGTGAAGCTTAAAGCCTTTATCCATACAAATTTCTGGCTTTGCCCTAGCCCTCCTCCTCTCCTGACCAATACCACACCACTTTACCCTGGCCAATACAGGTTTTTTCCATCAGACTCTGACTCTAATACATCTGCCTGTGCAGCAGGTAGAACAGCAGTGCTGACACATTGTGAATGCTTCCAGTTTTCTGTTTACCACCATCCTCTCATTTTCAGCTTCCTGCAACAGATGGACTTTTACAGGCACAAGAAGAGTCAGTAACTGGGTGGGAGAGGCAGGAAAAGCTGCTGCTTCAGTAGCAAGAACCCAGAGAGAAAAATAAAGGCAGAATGTTGTGGAAGAATATGTAGACCTATATTTAAGCATCAGCCCAGTATCAGCCATGAGCACAGCTTCAGCTGAGGCAATTCAGACTGCCTTCTCTTGCCAGTTCTGCCTTTTCTCCAGGGAAACGGGTTCCAAGAGACGCAGCTAAAGACATAAATAAATCTGTTTCAAGCTATGATGTTCCTTTTGTTGGGACAGCACCCATTTTGATAGCATCAGCCACAGTGCTCTCTAGTAAAGAGAGCAACATTTCCTAACAACATTTCCATCCATCCTGCCAGTCAGCTAACATATAGTCCTTCCAAATGTGCAAAGGATCATGTGGGGAACTGAGATTAAATTTCATCTTTTCATTGCTTGCATCCCCCAGGAAAAGTCACAATGCATCCCTTTTAGGTTTCTCCAAAGGGCAAATAAACAATAACTAAAAATCATCCAAGCAAAATATGGAATGATAAACTCTTTATGTTTTGACAGTCATCAGCTTTTAAGCTCACCACACTAGAAATGCTATTGTGTTATGCATTCCCTTTCCTCTCCCTCCATGTACCTTAATAATGCATATGGAAGGTAGGAAGCCATGAGGCTGTGAATGTAGTGAAGAAACTGCCCCTTTTCTCTGAGCAACATTATGAGTTGGAAAAACATTTTCAATCCCTAATGGCTAAGCTTTTAAAAGCCCTTCTGAAAGCAAAACCAGGGGAAAATACCTCAAATGCAAAAAGAGCAGGAAGCTCTCTGGCACACAGCACGCTCTGTTCCTATGTTCCAGGCAGCGACCCATCAAGAGATGCCACTTCCCAGAGAAGAAAGCGTGGTGCTGTGTTCTGGGAGGGCCAGCATGGCTGAGTGACAGGCAGCTGTGCTGGCCCTGTGCCAGTCAGGATGAGCCCTCCTTTTGAAAGCCTCGGCCGAGCAGCTTGCTATTTTAAGATAAAAATTAATTCTATGGGGTTAGGGACATATCTGAGATATGAAATAATATTCTCAGGTGCATATCCAAGCCTGCCTTTCCGCAGTGTTTTAGTCAGGGGCAGTTCTTTCAATAGGGTCAATGAGGTTCGTCTCAGCAGAGCTCTCTGAGGGTCACCTGGGAAAAGCCCTGCTGATCCATTTTCTTTTCGTGCTGTGCCTAAACCTCAGGGGAGCACGCAACAGCACCAAACCCAGCACCACAACCCAGCTGAAGATGAGGAGCTTCACCACACCTGCCTGTTGAGATACCCACAAGCTCCAAAGGTTCTTTACCACCACTTCCAGCTTTCTTATGTTAATAACCATTAACATTCCAGTCCCTGCTCAGTCATAAAACTGTCAACACAATTAAACCTGTGTCAGAAAGGACAATCTGATCCATCCTCTGCATTCAAGTTAACTCCAAGCCCAGCTTCACTCCAAGATGCAGTTGTGTCTGGGGCATTGCAGACACCCAAAGTCTGCTAAGAGCTGTTCTGAACATCTGAACCATGAGAGAGTTCAGCAGAATTTTATAGCCTCTGGAGTGTTCCACAAGAGACAGGAGTCTATAAGAAACTGGATCGATTATGCGGCATTACACATTTATGGCGGCAGAATTTAAAGTAGTTTATTTAGATGTCACAGGGCATCTGTGCACTGACACTGTTAATTACAGCTACTAGTAGCACAGGGACTGTGTTAGATGATGCTAATGAATGAATACCTGTGTCTTGTAGGTGTGTGACTCACTGACTACCTGCAGGAGGGGAGAGTGGTTGCAAGGGGATCTGTAAGCTACAGGAAGACTTCTAGGATACTAATTGCAAGGAAAAACTTTGGGCTGAAATTGAGCCACAGATTTTATCACAGCCAATCTCTGAGAAGCAGGAGACTGTGAATTACCTGCTGTGACTGGCTTTGCATCAGAATGGGAATCTCTCCTTCCTCACCAGCTGCCTTCCCTTTGGGATCTAAAGGCTGAAAATGCTGGTTACACCAAACCTGACAGAGCTGAAGAAGCATTTGGACAATACCCTCGAGCACATGGTGTGGCTCTTGGGGAGTGGGACTCAATGATCCTTGTGGGTCTCTTCCAACTCAGCTTATTCTGTGATTCTGTAATTTCCCTGAAGGAGATGAGAAGCTCTGAATAAGTTCCTCTTCAGAGCCATCAACAAATTCCCTCTCCAGTGATGGGAAGGGCCACAGAAACAAAACAGTCAGACACAAGCCTAGCAGGAGCAGGGGACAGGAACCAAGGTGAGTGAACTTGATGGAAAATCCAGGAGGAGCAATCTTCTGAGAACTGCAGTTACAGGAGCTCTAAGAAATAGCAGATACCTCAAACCTACCAGGATAGCAAACTTAGGACCTAATGGCACATATTTACCGACCAAGACAAATCTAGACAAAACTATTACCATAAAGGTGGATGTGGATAATAAATATCAAGATACTGGCACAGGTGCCAAATCATTCCTGGATCAGGACAGCCCTTGCAATGCTGCCCGGGTGTCCCTATTGTTGATAGTATAGACACTTGAAATTGAAGGTCCTTTAAAAACACAACACTCAATAGTTTTCCACGAAAAAGAATTGTACACTCTGAGGCAACAGCAGGTTCCATTCTAAACAAGGGGTAAAATGTACCAAATGAAAAATAAGGTACTCTTAGTGCCCCTCAGAGTCCTCAGAGCACCTGTAAAGCCTAACTCCATTGCTCAGTGTCACAGAGACCCTAGTCACTGCCACCCCGAACTGTTCACACAGCTAAGCAAACAAGTCAACAGTCATATTTACCACAGCTCATCCTGTAGATGTGCCAAGGTGAATGGAGGGACAGACAGATGTCAAACACAGAGTCAGGGTGAGCAGTCATATCCACACATTGGCAATCACATCCAACCCTCTCGCTGAACTTTAAGGACAGGTTTAACGATGGAAGTGCCCTACACAGAACTGCTTTAGTCATTATAGCAAAGCAAAAGAAATCTGACTTGATGTCAGCCCTGTCCAGGGATCAAACTCTATCAAAGTGTCAGCAATCACTCCTGTCTTCCAAATTACCTCATCACCAAAACAAAGTGCTTTATCCAGCTTTTAGCAGTTTCCTGACTGGTTTTCTTTGCTCCTGACCATATGTAGCCATTACTGATCACCTCTTCTCAATCAGGTCTGCTCTCCAACTTCTCTCTTTCATTTGCTAAGACAGGATGGATTCCCACTGCATTGGGGGATATTGGTATCTTATGGTCCACAGGGAGGAGAAAATGATAGAATTTCACAGAGGATTGCTACGTGCAGAACCACTGCTCTCTGCTCCTTACACAGCAACCAGCCACCCTGTCCCACACTGAGCAGGGCATGGATGCCTTCCCGGTGTGCCAGGCTGACGGCACAGGCACAGACAATTCCTCCAGCTCCTTACTTGTGGGACAGAGGCATCTAGTGGCTGAGCGCTGAAAGATCGGGTAAAGCCACCAGACTCCAATCAGGGAGGCTTGTGTTTGTAGTTTAAGTGGGATGCTGCTGCTGCCAACATGAAGACAGGTTGCTACAAAGCTGTTTGGCTGTTAACTGCTCTGCCCAGGTTCCCATGCCATTAAGCAAAATACAAACACATGGCAGCAGGCACAACAGCCCAGAGAAAACCTCCCAAAGCCCAGGGCGTGCCAGATACTCAGGCAGTGTGCTAGGGAACACGTGCACCAGCAGCCCCCAGCACAGCCATCAAACTCCCAGAAGTGGGTGGCTCAGCACCTCCTGTGTCTTTGTACTTGACAACCTGCCACAGTTTAACTCCGCAAATAATCTTCTTCACCTCTGAAAGCTGCTGCAGTTGATGTCAGCTAGCTTTGAAAGCCAGTGGGTCACCCTCCCCTGGTCGTACTCGTGACACCGTTCAAGACTTTACAGATATCCACTACAGCCCTTTTCAGACACCTCTTTTCTAGTCTGAATAGTCCTGGTCTAGCTACTTAGTCCTTGCACGTAAGTCATTCCACACAGCTGATGATCTGGTTTTTGGCCTTACTAGTCCTATGACTTGTACCTCCTGCTTCTAGTTCTGCTATCCTGTTTGAGATGAGATCAGGACTTAACACAGTATGTGAGATGCAGCTGAGCCACTGTACTGGTTTGAAAGCAAACTTGTGAGAGACTCCAAGTCAGAAATACAATTTAATAGGAAAAATAAAATAAATGCAATAGTACAAAAAAGAACAACCCACTGACAAAGTCAGAGCACAGATCTGACCCCCTGGCAATCAGGGGGTTGGTAACAGTCCAATTAAATGGTGACTGCAGTGCTCCTGGAGTGATGGTTCTGTTGAAGGGTCTAGTCTTCCTCTGAAGGTCCAGTGGTGGTGTAGAAGGGTCTGGTCTTCCTCAGAAAGTCCAGTGGTGGTTGTGTAGATCTTGTCTTCTGGGATCCCAGTAGGTAAGTCTGCCTCTGCTGTTCCAGGCCCCAGATTTTATCCTGGTGGGAATGCTTGGCTCCTTCCCCCTGGGCGGAGCATCTCACAATGGGATGGTGAGTCATGAGGCAAGGCACTGATGGGCCCATTAACAGGAGATAGTTCAGGATTGAGTTATCTCTGAGTCATATAGCAAGGCATTGTTGAGCCCATTAACAGAAGCTTGTCCAGAGGGAGGAGGCAAGGAACATTGCTACACCTGGGTTTCAGCAGCTCATGGTAATAGAATACACTGTAACCCACGACAGCCATAGACACACATAACAGCATTCTTAGTTTTGTGCTCTTTTCCCTTCCCACTTTTTTTTTCTTTTGCCTTGTGAGCAGTGTTTTCGCAGAAGTACCTACTGCAGGTCTGAGATCTGAGTGGGAACCACTAGCTCAAAGCCCCCACTGTGTTTGTGCATGGAGTCAGAATTCTCTGTACTGAATGCCTGGCTTAATACCTGGCCACAATAAATACAGGCAGGATACAGGTGAGCTCTGCTCTCCAGAAATACTATCAATAGAATAAACTAGACCGGGTCAAATTCTGTGACCAATACTTAGCCTTTGATCTCTTTATACAAGCTGCTAAAAGAAAAACAGTCAATGCCATCTGTGAATTGGAAAAAAATACAGTAAAGTAAGATGCTTTTCCCTTCTCCTGGATATCCTTCTAAAATGAAAAAAATTCCACGCATAATGCTGAGATATAACACTTGCCTCACCTTCCAAAGCCGAGCTACTTAGCTTCAGAATGGCATTAAGATCTTCAATTTCTTGATGTAGGTTTGCATTTTTACTGAGATCAAATCAGGGGAGCTGTGGCTCTAATATTAAAGAATGGCAAAGTTTCTAGAGTTTTCTAGTTTATCTCTAATTTATACATAGCACCATGGCAGAAACAACATCTGATATTCAAAATTGTTATTTAAAATGAAGACAAGGGCACCTTTTATATGTCCTAGGACACTTTGGACATCAATCTTAAATATATAGTATCTTTAGCTATGCTGCTGCTGAATAAATAATGTGTATGAGAGGCTAATGAATACAGCTGGGAAGCTTCTCCCTTTTACTCTGTGCTGTCTGAAACTGGAACACAAAGAAGCCAACACCAAAAAGAAACAAACCAAAGCAGAGATAGGGAGATAAATGTCAGAACTTGGATTACATCTCTTAAATGTCCACAAAAATCTTGTATTGCAATAGTTCTGTCATGTAGTAGTTCTGACGAGACATCCCTTGGGCAATTTTTCAGCAGATGAAACCCCTCCCACCGCCCAAGTGCTTTGCCAGTATATTTTTCCAGGACATTCTCACACACCTTGAGGATGACCATGCTCTGTGGAGCACTTCCACACAGCCTCTCAAATTCCTTTTTCTAGCTGACAAGGATACGAAGGACACTCTACCCTTGCTCACTGCACTCCCTCACATATAGCACACAACCACAAAGGAGAACAAGCAACCCTCACATTTACTATTATGGGGTTACCATGCCAAGCCCATCTGGTCCACAGCATGGAGCCTGCTGTGTGAGGTTGCTCCAACCCTGAGAGGAGGCTGTGGAAGGGGAGCAGATGCCAAACTACCATTTTGGAAAGGCCACTGGCAAGTCTGCATCTACACTGCCCACACCGGGCACCTGCTGCATGGAGATTCGCTGTAGGTGAGTTTATAGGACTGATGGATGCCTACAGCCAGTGAAGGACGGTCTCCAGCAGGAGATAGCTCTTCTCAGGAAGGAGATGTTTCAGTATGCCCTCAGGCAGGATGCCAAGTAGTATGCAAGCAGCTGCAACATTTGTCAGAGATTTTGGTCTCACATCCTCACTGGAATGAGGAGGGAGCAAACACCCAGGCACCAACAGCCAGGATTCTTATGTTGCTAAAATTTAGTAAGGATTTTTCTTTTAGACAATGTTGTGGAGCAGAAAACATTACACCCTTTTACTTGTTTTCTCACAGGTAAAAAGATTTGGGGACATCTATTCAATCACTGATTGCGAGTCACTTCAGAGACAGATTTTTCTGGGGCTAACTGTGACAGGACTGCCAAGAAGGCTACTGAAGATTGCTTTCTCACCATTCTCTCTGTGTGCTCTCATAGCTGCATCCACACAAAATTTCTGTCTAGATGTGTTCTGAACAGACCTGTTTTAATAGCTTTTTAATTTTTTTTTCAGAGAATGCAGAATGACCCTTTTCAGGGGTCACCCACTACCCCCAAACAGCCCAAACTGACTGGGATTGCAAGGAGAACACATGAGCAGCTTTCCTGTCAAGCTCACTTCCTTCTTTCATTCCCTATTCTGCATGGGCGGGCTACTAAGGAGTCACTTACTTGGGCTCTGAGTGACAGCTGCAGCCTGGATTTCTGGGTTCATCCTGGGAAGCAGGAGGTGCATCGAAGCCGAAGTGACCACGACCAATTAGAAAATAATATACTGAAACATGCCAACATCCTTGGCAGGGTGGTGAAGAGAAGAGGCAGGATAATTTGGGAGAACCATCTTTGTCTTTAAGTGATCAGGAAAAAAAACTAATGTAAGGAATCAAAGAAAGACTCTGAATCTGAAATGGTGTGCTTTATGCTGGAAGTTAATAATGAACTGTGCCTGAGGGAAGGAGGGCAGTGAATACTGCTTTGACCTGCAGATGGAAGGGAAGACCATAACATAGCACTGTGAATTTGACCTTAAGCAAAAGACTCCACATTATTTTTGCTGATGCTAGAGCTGCCTCCCTGAATACTAAAACTGCAGTCCATCTCCCTGCTTTGAATGTAAGGCAATGTTGACATGATTGAAATTCACTAAACAAGGAACAGCTGAGTGAAAAAAGAACTGAAAACAAACATAATTGCGATTCCCTCTTTTCTGCTTGTTTCTCACCATATCATGCAATATTTAACTTTTTTTCTTTGAGATCTGATTTTATTGATTGTAATAATGAATGGACATATGGACAGAAAACCAGAATCCCTTATATAATACAACTGTCACAGGCATGAATGCAGCAGTCTAATGTATTCTCAGGGTGTTCGCGGTCACCAATACATAAATTCTCAGGGCAGCTATTTCTCCTAAACTCACCGAGATGGATTCAGCTCCTACAAGGGGCAGTGCCACTGCATTTAGACCTTTACAAGCCACCAAGAGCTTCAAGCTCAGCCGCATCCCTTTGCACTTCCCCAACAGACACATGCAAGCCTGCAGTGCTAGAAGTGCTGGAGAGCCCCAAAGCTGCATCTGTCACACACTTCAGCAAGCCAGACCCCAAGCAGGGACATCACAATTCATCTCAGGTCCATAGGGTTAGGAGAGAGGGAACTGGGCAGTGTTACACCAAGCAGCAAGGCCTGGATTGAGGAATATAGCATACATAGACATGTTAGCCCAATGAATGCTACCTGGAAGCACAAAGTACATTGTACATGGGTGGCTGCACAGGGGCACACTGCCCCAGGACATCAGCAAGGAGACTCGCAGCAGCAGGGCAGCACAGTTATGTTGCACTTGGGAGGCAAAGAACTGCTCAGGCCTATGAGTCATGGGGACCTAACCTCTTCACGAGGAAAATGTGGCTCAGCCAGCACAGGTAAAATGCAGCAGCTCAGCAAGGTACAGTAAGGAAGAGCCCCTGGCCCCCATCCAGGCTGGGTCCCACGCCAAGTGAGGAAATATTGCTGGGGGGGAGCAGGACTCAGCATATTCTCCTTGGGCTGACCCTCTGTCAGTACCTGCACCAGCTTAACGCCAAACCCACATAGTGCCCATCCCCTCAAGGCTGGTGCAAGGGGCCCCAAATCCTACAGGGCCTCCAAGTTTCATACAGCCAACTGAACCAAACCCCACAGGGACCCCTACATGGGACTCCTGAACACCACAAGGCCACCTGTAAGGGGCCCAGAATCTCACAGGGCTCCCTAAGCCAGACAGAGACAGTTGCCCTTAGCCCCACAGTGTCCCTAAGCCCCACAAGACCAGCTGCGAGGGACCTTAAATTCCACAGGGCTCCCTAAAGCACATAGACCCACCACCAATGGGCCCCTAAACCCTACGTCATCAGCTGCAAGGGACCTTAACTCCACAGGGATCTCTAAAGCAGATAGAGCCTGCTGCAACAGGCTCTGACCCCCACAGGGCCGGCCGCACGCGATCCCCGCGCTCCTCAGCGACGGCTGCAGCAACCGCGGGCCCCGAGCCCGCCCCTGGCGCGGGAAGGGGCGAGCGGCGCCACCAGCGCCTTCCGGGGCGGAGCCGGGGCGGGCCGCGGCCGAGAGGAGCCGAGCGGAACTATGATGGCGCAGCGGGCGCTCCCCAACCCCTACGCGGACTACGACAAGTCCTTAGCCACTGGCTACTTCGACGCGGCCGGGCGGGTGAGTGGGGCTGGGATGAGGCGGCTGTGGGGAGCTGCCCCGGGCGTGTAGAGCAGAGACCCGTCTGGTTACAAACGCTGTTCCCCGGCTGTGTCCCCGCCGAGTGTGCCTGGTGTACCGATGCCCACCCGCCTGCTGGCGTTGCCTTCACGTTTGGTGGGTTTTCTCTCCACAGCTGACCCCCGAATTCACTCAGCGGCTGAATAACAAAATCAGGGAGCTGCTGCAGCAGATGGAGAGGGGCCTCAAGTCCGCCGACCCGCATGACTGCACCGCGTACACTGGCTGGACAGGTAGGGTCGGATCCCATGGAGCAGGAGCTCCCTGGAGCAGACTTCTAGATTAGGCCGTGGCAGACCGTGGGGGTTTGGCCATTGGAATGGTCACAGTAGATCCATCTCAAGAATGGCACTTCTTCTGCATGTTTTAGTCCATTAGAACAAGGGGATGTCTTTTTCAGGACTCCCCATTTTTGAAGCAGATTTCAAGCTGCAGAGGGAAGACCACAGTGTCATAGAGCAGGATTGTGTCTAGTCTTGGCTAATAGTGCTGAATTTATGCAAAAGAGAAAGCCAGCACTTGCTTGAGAATATATATGGGAGCCTTCAAAGGGAAAGGCTCCCAATCCAGCCACAGTGGGGATGATGACAGCAAAACCAGTGCTGCATCCATCCAGTGCTCCATGAAGTAGGCAGGTGTACATGGTAGGTCATTTAACCTGCAAGGAGTCCTTGCATCTGGCAGCAGTGAGCTAATAGCCTGAGATAACGTCCATCTTTTCTGTTTGGGCTGAATTTTATCTGATGACCTTGTCTGATTGGCAGATTGCTCCATTCCTGTTCCCCAGGTAGTGCCACTCCACTTAGTGAGCGCTAGTTCTGCTCCAGTGCCTGTCGGAAGGAGCAGAAATGCTAATGTGAGTATAACAAAGTGTGGAAGCCTTCCTCACACTAACTCGAGTGCAAAGCTTCCAGGAGCTTGTCTTTCTCCTATTCTGCATTTTCAACCTGGTTTTCCTTGCTGGGGAGTGTGCCTTGCTTTTGCCTCCCTGTTTCTACCCACTGGTGCCAGGGAGGACACACCTTTCTCTGTGCCCCATCTTTAGCTGCTGCTGTGTGCTTTGTCAGCTCTCCTGTGTTCTGCGCTGTGCCAGGCCCTATAGAGAAAGCCTGAGATAGCTGAAATTAATTTCATGTTTGCTGCAAGATTTTTTTTTTGCTGCTACTTCTTTCCACTTGGCAGTACACTGCAATCTTAAATGGCAACTTTCTACAGTACAGTCTGGGTGCGGCTGGCTTGTGTGTGGGTGCTGTGGAACTTAATGCCAGCAGTTTGCTTGAGAGACTGGTGTTCACTGTGTTGGTGTTAAACTAATGTTGCAGCTTGATGACAGCAGTGCTAGAAATGCCTGCTTCAAAATTTTAGTAAGGCAGGCACTGAGAGCACTCAAGAGCAGTTCATAAGGAATGCTAGGATGCCAGTATTGAATTCCAGCGTAGGAGATCACTGATTTCATCAGCTGCTGTCCTGGCAGCACTCTGCTTCTGCTGCCAGTGAATTTATACATTTCTGCTGAGTGCTGGCTGATTTCACCTTGGGAGACATGTTCAGTTTTCCAGTCTGTGTTACCCTGCACTGAGGTCCCCTCTGATGAAAAGCACTGCATGGATAAAGGTGGTCTTCAGTCATGATTGCAGAGTCTGCCCCTGACCAGAAAATTCAGGAGACAAAGCAGGAGGATAGTTGATGTTATGAGTACTCTCAAAGTCTTTGGGGAGAAGGAAAACAGCTTTCCCCAGGGGCCATGCTCCCTTTTTTAAGGTGGTCCTAAGGTACTTCATGTTGGAAAGTGACTGCAGTTATGAAACAGTGGTTGAGAACTTTGATAGGATTTCAGCTTGTTTTCATTTGGAAGGGAGTTTCTCAAGAGGGATTCTTCTCTTTTCCTCCCAGACATCATTCCTCAGTGGGCACACAGCCTTCTTGCCTTGGCTAATAGGAGAAAGTCCATGGACAGATTTCCTGGAGGTCACAGCCAGCATGGTGAAGTTTGCAGATGTTACACTATAACTTTGCCACCCTACCTTCTTTCCCAATCCTAGCTATATTAATTTATTCAGAGCTGGTTTCCAGAGACAAAATTAATTGGGCCAAGACAGCAGCTTTTTCCTGTGATTGCTTTTGTAGGAAAGGCTTGTTGAGTATCTCTTCATGTAAATCATTGCCCAGCAGTCTGAAATCAACCCTCACTCTCGTGGCCGCTAATCAGAGCGATTTGAAATATGGCTCTCTTGGCACAAACTCTGCGTGAAATGTAACATACTTGAGTGTACTACATTACACTCAGTAATACGCAGCATATGCTGGCATTTCACTTTGGGGCTCATTTCTTTCCCAACACACTTGACAGAGCCCTGTTCCCCTAGGGTGTGCTTGTGCCAGGGAAGCCACGGCTTCTTGGCACGTGAAGTTGGAGCAGAGGAAGGGAAGGACTTAGATTTTCAGCTCAGAAGCAGTGAAAACACACTTTGGATCAAGATTATCCAGTGTATGGCTGAGTGCCCTCAAAACATATTTGAATCAGCTTGTTACGTTCTCATTCAGTTCCCCACAGAGGTCAGGGCCCAATAGGCAGTACCTCGTATGTGCCTGGGTACCAACCAGCCTCATCTGTTGTGTTCCTCTTTGGCTTTTCAGCAGTTTAGTGACACTGCTGGAAGAGTTTTTTTCCTAATCTGTTTCACTGGTATCACAGTGTTGACTGAGGGAAGCTAAACTGCTCTAAGCTAATTCTGAGTCAGAAGCAGTTCAGATCCTGGTAGAAGCACAGTGGCCTCATCCATTTTCAAATAGATTAGCATGAGGATGCTGAGGAGTACATACATGCCTGTACATATCATGTGTTTGTGATAATGCAAAAGGCCTTGCTCCGAAGACTGTCTTGACTGGGAGCATAGATGATGATGATGGGGAATGGAAGGAAATTCACTCCTGTCACCAGCTAATTGCAGAAGCTAGGATGCTCCTGAGTCCAGTGCCTACTGGACTGTTGCATCCTTCCAAATTGATGAGGTATGCAAGAGAGAGGTTCACCTTCCTCCACACTATGGTAGTGCATTTGGAATTTGTTTCCCATGCAAGCATTCCCTTCTCTGGCAATGTCTTAGTCGTGGCTTTCAGTACTGGAGGGCCTCTGAAACAGCCCAGTGAGTCCAGCTGGCCTGTACCATCGACAGCTTTTGCCTGGCCCATTAGCAGGTAGGGACAAGGAGCAGGACTGAGTTGTCCTTTGAAAGGAAAGCCGTGTGAGAATGACATCATGACTGAACCAGTTCAGGAAAACTTCTAGAAAAACACTTTTCTTTCACTTCAGTGCAATATGTTCGTTTTAACCTCAGAACCCAGAGAACTTGCATCCCTTTTAGTCCTGTTCGGAAAAATCCCTACAGAACAAGAGAAAGTGAGGCTGTGTTTGCTGAGAGATAATAGAGTGCCTTGTGTCACTCACATAAACCACATTCCTGCCAAATGCTTGGCGGGTAGCTTTTGTGAAATTTCTGTTCTTTGCGATAGCGTTTGACTGGACAAGGCCCAGAGCAATGGCATGTAAATTTGAGGTTGACCTTCTTTCTGAGGGTTGGAGCAGATCACCACTGATCCCTAACCTGTTGTAGGATTTTGTGATGGGGTAAAAAGTTTTACAGAAGAAGCTTTGTTACCCAGGTTTTAAGGCAGGGTAAATGCTTAGGCATCCTGAATAATGTCCAGTGTCCCACAGTGCACTAGGAAGATAAGCTGCAAACTGGCTCCCCAACCAGTTCTAAACGTGGACTTCCAGAGATCTCACCGTTGCATGCAGTATGGCTTTGGCATGCATTTAGGAGTGCAAGATAACAGCCCATGTGTCTGCACCAGGAAAGATACTAATTATCCTTTGAGCTGGGCAATAAAGCTGGGCCATCCTGCTCTTTTAACCTATGCCTGACTTAATAAAATAACATCAGCTGTCTGAGTAGAAACCATCAGGCTTCATCACTGCAGAGATAGATTTCTGCTTCTTCCGTCTGTGTTTGACATCCTGCTTTGAGGCTACTGGCTGACTTACTGCCCTGGGTCAATGCAAGATATCTGAGATCTTTATGACTCTAGATGGTCAGTTTGGAACAAAATATACTCTTGCATCAGCCTCCTGTCCTTGGTAGAAGAAGCACAGCTCAGCTCCTGAGGCAAGGAGGCATGTTCAGAACAGTCTAATGGCATAATTTGCTTGCAAAGCGAGCTGCTGGGAATCCAACAAAAGAGCAAGTCTAAACTTGCAGAGAAGTTGAGGCAGAGCTTCTCTTCAATCAACACAATGGTCATAAGGATGAGATACTCTTTCTGCCTACTGCAGAGCTTTAGCTCACAAGCAAGACCTTTCCTGGTATTTCTGCGTTGCCTGCTCTGTTGAAAGCAATGGTTGCTGAAATCTGGGCATCAGCACAAGCCAGCTGGTGCTAATAATTCAGTTTCTGCTATGTACAGCACGTACTCCTCTGCCCCACTCAAAAGAAATCTCTAATGCAAAATAGCTCTCTGCACCTACCGTACAGGAAGGTGAGAGGAGAGAGGTGCTGTTTACTGTCTTTCTGAAGGTGTTGACTAAGCAGGCTTTGTGAGTAAATGCAGGATTTACTTTTGCCTCCTGATTCCCTGCAGTGAGCAAGCATCTTGGGTATTGACACTCAGCTCCAGTGTACTCACTTCCTGCATGCTGGAGGTAGCCGTTTCAGTCATCAGAGCCCTGTTGGTCTGTCAGTAGCACTTGTTCAATGCAGCCCTGCACCATCAAGGACTCTCTGATGCATTTTCCATCTCATTTGGCTCTGCAGCAGGGGCAAGAAGCAAAAACCTTGGACATCTGAGAAACTACAGAGAAGAAGGTCCAGTAGTAAACAAATCAACAGAAAAAAGCCCAGACATCTTCAGGAGTAGCAGGCCACAGGCAGCCACTGTATGGCAGTTCTGCTGGAAACAATCAGAGGTCACAAAAATAGGTCACATTTCCAACTGGGACACTGAACACAGATGTCCAGGGCACACAGAAATGGAGCAGATCCACAGCCTACCTAGCTCCCTGTGTCTGGTGATGCCATGTTTGTATACCACTTAAAGCATGCCAAACAAACACCCAGTCAGTCAGCAAATCTTACCTGATCAGTTCGGGTGAGGAGGATATTGCAGAGGGAGTGAGGCAGAGCTGTGGAAGAGCTTCTGCAGAGCAACACTCCCTTAACTGAACCAAGGTCACCAGGTGGATACTCTTGTCTCTAACCTGCACTGCCTCTGAAATACTCTGCCTGCATCTTGGCACACAGGTTAATACAGGATATCCCCACCCAGGTGACTTGTGTTTTGTATCCCTCTTATATACACCTGTCAACATTGCCTCTTCATGCTTGTGCCTGCCACCCTCTGCTGCCTTCCCCCTCTCTGGGGCTCACAGGTGGCAACAGAGTGAGCAGCCAGCTGAAGGCAGCACTGCTTGCGCCCTTCTGATCAGTTGGGAGTAGGAATTCCTTGAGGAATGAATTAAGGAAACTGGTTTTAGATGCAGTTTATAAGACCTTTGGGTTTTAAATAAAAAGGAAAAATGAATGATCTGAGAAAGCAACTTCATCCTTTAGTACAGGTCAGTGGTTTTTTGGAGTCTTTCCAAAGATGTTTGGGCCTGGGAGGAATGGGGGTGAGAAATGTTTTAAAAGAGGAGAGGCAAAGAAATCAGAGGAAAACAATGCTGAGATTTACTTTCTAAGAATTCAGTCCTAGCAGTGGTCTTGGCAGGGTAGTTATGTGCATAATTAGGGTGGTGTGATGGCAGTGGGAATAGAAACTACTTACAAAGCTAGAAGTTGTATATTAAAGCAGATAAGTCAAGAGTGCAAGTTGTGCTCAGACAGCTATCAGGCTAATAAGAGTCTAAAAGATGTGCTAAATACTAAATACATCAAGGAGAGTCACTTGACATTTTCTAGCTGGAAGAGGAGGGTTCCCGTTTAAAGAAGGGCTTCATATCAACATCCTTATAGACTTGAGTGGTGGCACTGTACAGCTGAGCTCTCTAGAACTGCTAGCACTGAATTGCTTAGAAGAGAGGACAAGGTTATTAGCTTCAGCAGGAAATGGAAATTTTATACATAATGTACATGTGGAATTGAATTGTCTATAACATGAAGCTTTGGCGATTACCCATGCAAAACGAAAAAATTATCTGAGTTTGAAATTGTCCTCAGTACCTCGGAAGGTAATTTTGCAGCATGCTTGTCCCCTTGACCTTAATACATCAGAATCTGCAGAGACTGGCTCTGTTAATTTAGGCTTAATGCAGGACCTGAGTCTTCTTAGAAGTGGTTATTGGTAAGGGGAGAAATAAGCTCTTCTCAAAGTGAAGTAGGCCAGTAGCTTTCTTAAGTGCAG
The DNA here is from genome assembly GCA_013399875.1 of Gymnorhina tibicen. Taxonomy (NCBI): domain Eukaryota; kingdom Metazoa; phylum Chordata; class Aves; order Passeriformes; family Artamidae; genus Gymnorhina; species Gymnorhina tibicen. The sequence goes on from VXAZ01008031.1 coordinate 294,317, forward strand.
GTTTGAGGATGGCTCCCAGATCAGAAGGATGGTTCAAGCATGGCAGACCTCTCAGGCACAGACTTACTGAGGACTTGTCAGTTACCTACTAAAAGCTTCAAGAGCTGAGTGAAGACAAGGTAGACAGAGGCAAAGAACAGCAATTGATGAGACTGCTCAGTAGCAGAATTGTTTTTGTAGCTGGCCTGTCCATTGGAAACCTCTAGTGAGGACCATGCAGCCTTTTCTAGTATGCCAGGCAGCTGTCTGTGTTTCAGACAAAGGCTGATCTCATGAGTGATGTGCTGCAGAGGAGAATTGGGCAGTCCCTTTTTTTCTTTTTTCTAGGATGCACCAGTCCTTTCTGTAGGGCTTGAGACTTGCTCAACAGCAGGAAATTATATCCGGGGAACTGTAACAACCTTGCCAGTGCTTCCCAGTGGAAAGGAATTAAAAAAGAATAATAGAAGGAAATTAAAAAAGAGTTAAGTAGGATGTCTGGATGTCTTAAGGGTGCTGTTTCTCAGTGCTGATGGTGTGTCACTTTTTTTAAAAATCCAAGCTAAGTGACCCAACCCCTTTCCCTCTAAGCATGGCGAAAAAATAGAGAGGGTAACAACTCAGTTCTGCTCTGTCACAGCTACCATCTGCCCGAAGATGATTTTTTTTTTCCCCTTCACTGTTGAGCAAAAGTCGCAGATACAGTGTATAGATTTAGGTGGGTTTGTCTGGGTCTCATCTTTTGCTCCTTGCTACTAAAATTGTATGTAATTGTATATAAAATTTTATGCAATTCTATGCTGTTCTGCAGGCCTTCCTGGATCAGACCCTGCTGTTGTCTTGACCTGCCATCCACTCACAAGCAGCATCGAGTATGAAAAGATGACAAAGCAGGAAAGGATGCTGTGGGTTATATCCTGGATGTGCCTGAGAAGCCTGTCTGTAAGGCTTATGCCCTAGATGAGGGCCAGGCCAGACTGCTAGGTTCATTGAAGTAACAGAGCAAACCTTTCTAGTGGATGCAACCCTTACGTTCTTTCTGCAGGCATTGCTTTGCTGTACTTGCACCTGTATGATGTGTATGGAGACCCAGCCTACCTTCAGGTGGCCCATGAGTACGTGAAGAAGAGCCTGAGATGCATGACCAGGCGATCCATCACTTTCCTGTGTGGTGATGCCGGGCCCCTGGCAGTGGCTGCTGTCGTCTACCACAAGCTGCAGAACCAGAAGCAGGCAGAAGACTACATCATCCGGTAAAATACTTGGTTATGTCTTTGACCTGACCCTCCTCTTGCTCACAGAGCTAGTCTGGGCTTGTATGAGGCACTCTCTGACAAAAGTGAATACATTTTGTTGCAGTCTTGGGTGAGAAATAATCCAGTAACTTAGCAAGGCAGCAAAAACTTTTCCTGCCCTGGTAAAAGAGGTGGTTTAAGGACAAACACATTTGCATGGCAGCCTGGAGGCTGGGGAGCAAGGATATTGTTCAGCTGGTGTTGCCATCTTAAAAATAATTCTGATAAACACAGGAAGGAAAAAGTGCCAAAATTAAAAACAAAACGAAAAAACCCAGAAGGTGGGGTTTGGTGTTTTTTGAGAACATTTTAATTTAGCTTTACAGTCATTTTGATGAAAAGGAAAAATGTGGTAAGATTATTAGATTTAATTTTGTCACTTGCTTCCACTTGCTCTTTATTAGTTGTCTTTGACTTAAACCTAAGATTGACAGCATCCCTTTCAACTGCAGAATGCAGCTGGTTATGATTCATTTATTTCTCTTTCCTGCCTTTCCTCGACTGTTTTCACAAGTATTTTTGTTGGGTACTTAAGACAAGAAAAGGACAAACAAGCAGTCCTAGATCAGCATGTGGCAGAGGAAGGAAAACAGTTAAGGAGATGCAGTTGCAAGTTTCTCTCAGTTAAGGGAGATGGGTTTTAAGAAGGTGAGAAACAGCCCTGTAGAGAGTTTCCATTCATATGTGATCAGCACAAAGACAAAACCCCTGTCGCTTCAGAACACTGACTGCCCTTAAACAGCCATGAGCAAGTGATGCATAATAGCAATTAAAAAAAGCCGCAGGCTGGAATCAGAGGTGTCTGTATGGTTTGGACACCAAGTTCCCACTCCCTTAACTAAGAATAGCTTCTGGTTTATGTGGATACAATCAGTCTGAGGACAGAACTCTCTTCTTTATTCTGGTAATAATCTGTGGGTTACATTTTGCTTCGACAAAGTGGCAAATCTCACTGTGATTAACATATTTGCTAACAAGAAGGGAACTGATCTGTCAAACAGTACTGGTCAGTTGTGCTCAATGCATAAGTCCCAGGTTGTAAAAACAATCCCTAATTCATGTTTTCTTGCTGAGGTTTCCCCTCCCCATATCCCTCTTGTTCTGCCTATGGTTTGGTGGCAGAATGGAATCTCATGATTAATTTTGCACTGCCATCTAATGGTATAATAAAGGCAGAACGTTGGAACTTGGTTACTTCATACATCTGAGAGGAGGAAAACAGAAAAATGTGGCTTTCTCAAATGAACAGTTATACTGTCCTTACTCCGCCACCAAGAGCAGTTAGCCTGGCTGTGCTCCTTTAAAATAGAGTATTTCTTTGAGAAGTAGCTCCCTTAATCAAAACTCTTAAATGGCTTTTGAGTATGCTGTTTAGTTACAGAACAGTTGCTAAGCTGTGCAGTGCAAGGGCATAGAAAGAGCACTTCTATCAGAGCTGTGGAGAAGAAGGGCCTCTCTGCATTTTGTCCTCTTGTCTTTTAAAGCACCTCATCTTTACAGAGCTAGTGGAGAGGATCCATCAGCCAGGTTTTACCTGCAGTGGAAGAGACAGAAGCTTGCTTTTTCCTAAATGAGTTCATGACCAAAATATGTGCTTTTATGCTCTAGAGAGACTAATGTTTCAGGGCAGCCTATTTTCCAAGAGCCTGTGAAAATCTGAGCCATGTTCTAGGAGCCCTCCTTTTCCTGTCACCTCCCACCAATTCAGAAGGTCAAAGCTTTGCTTTCAGAGCGAACGGTGTACAAAAATCCCATTTTGCTCTACAGCTGCCTTGATTTCCTCCTGTCCAGAAACTGCCGATCGTTGACACTTGAGGTAATAGGCTGATAATGTGGAGTGACTCTTCCTTTCAGAGACTTCGATTTACCCCACACACCTGAGAAATGCATTCTGCATACAATCAGTCCAGCAGCATCCCAGACATCTCTTTTTGAATGCATGACCACATTTCAAAAACAGCAGAAACTGCTGGCAGGCTTCCTCCCCTGATGATTCTGCTTGAAAAGCAGTTAAAGCAGTAATGCACAAAGAACAAGAACAGTAGCTCCAGATTTTCCCACGAAAACAAGATATCACATCCAGAACTGAGAAAATCCCTACCGCTGGTATTACAATTCATGCGTCCATCCATTCCTTCTATTTCACCTGACATTTTCTGACATCTCAGAGCTGAACAACATCACCAGCCAGCTTCTCTTCTGGCCAGCCTGCTGCTAGGCAGTCTGACTGTCCAGACACCTCCTTGGAAGCCCTCTTCATCTGCCTTCCTCGGCCTTGGAGGTAGGTGCCATGAGGAGGCAGCAGGCCTTTCCTTTCAATTCCAGCAGCTGAGAGAAGAACCCGTGCCTTGGGTGTAAAATCTGTCTCTTGGGTTTGATCTGTGAGAAAGAAACCTCCCTCATGGAGCAGTCCACATGTCAAGTGGTACAAGAGCCACTCCACCCTGAGACACTGCTCCTTCCCTTATGCTTCAATATCCCTGCTCACTTTTGAGTCCAGTGCCAAGGGAAAGTTTCCTGCCATGAGAAGTCACAGCCCAGCATCCTCTCTACTTGAGACATTTGGTTGCTTCTTCACTTTGCAACACATTGTTGCAAAGTCCTTGGAGCCCGGGGAGCAAAGGCTGCCAAGGCACCTTTTCTGTTCTTCACACTGCTGTTACAGGGAAGCCCAGCACACACAGAGCTTTTCCTGGCTGGTTTCACAGCAGAAAGCAGTCAGGGAACAGCCTTAAAGCCACTTACGCTGGTATTTTAAAAGTGATGGCACTTTTCAGACTTCTGTCTTAGAGGTGAACAGAAAAATAAAGCCAAATCCAGTCACACTGCTACCTGCTGCCCTGACAGGGAAGGACATCCAGTCTTTCTGGAAGTGTGATGAGAGGTAAAACATAGGAAAAATTGCATCAGGAGTCAATTGGGCTACAAAGCACCAGTGTGAAGTGCTGACATTCTCTGTTAGCACTATAGGAATATCACCAGCTTTGCAATATCATAATAGAAAAGTGGCAAAGAAAATACTTGACTGCAGCAGACCTCAGTCTGCACTTGTGGGCTAAAGCCTGGTGCCAGCCAAGCTGTCCTCAGACAGCCGCAGCACTCCCACTTTGCTAAGCTGTCCTCACTGCTGCTCGGTTCTCCCTAGAGAACATTCCTTCCATGTGCCATGGCAGCTTGATGTTAAACGTGTAGCTCCAGCTCTTACTTAGATTTTTAGCTCATGGAGACACCTCTTTCTCACCTGACAGCATAGCCCAGGCTATTTGCAGGCATGGAGAGGAAGGGGCTTTTTTATCAGGACTTATGAGCATAAGGGGTAAGATTTTTCCACATACCGTTAGTAATAGTTTGACTTTCTACTATTTCTTCAGCAGCCAAATTAAAAGGATAGCCATTTAATTTGAAAGTAGTGATTTTTGGCAGTGTCTGCCTTGCCAACCACATCACAAGGAGATAATGGTGGGCAGCCTTTCCTGAACAGTCAGCAGCTTTATGCTGACCATTTCTTTTAGCTCAGGTTTCCCCCTCAAGTAGCTGGTGCTACCCCCCCTCATTCCAAGCTGGTGCTCTAAAACCCAAGCACATAGTATCAGTGCACTGTGAACAGCTCAGCAGACTGAAGCAATCATCCAAACAAAAGGCAGAGAGGAAGGGGCAATTCCGCACCTTGTGTAGCTGGAAGGCTGAGAGCCAGAGCCCAGCCTGACAACTCCCAGGGCACAGACAGCATGAAGGTACAAACCATGGTTTTGAGCTCCAGGCTTAGTGCTTGTTTACATGGCTTTGAGTGTCCTCTCATCTCCCCCATGTGAATTTTTCATGATAGTTTGCTCCACCTACACAAGGCTGACCCACGAGTGCCAGATGAACTGCTCTACGGGCGGATGGGCTATCTCTCTGCACTGGTATTTGTGAACAAGCACTTTGGAGAGGAAAAGATCCCTCAAAGTCACATTCAGCAGGTACTGTGCCTTTTGCTGATTTGTTATCTGTCTCTTCCCATGCAGCTTACCTTTGGGCAGGTAATAATCAACGCTAGATGTAAAGAACTCTGGCAGTAAGGGAGAAATCATGGTATACCTGCTCTTCTTCCAAAGGGACAAAGCACCACATGTCCCCCACTTACCATGTAAATCCACAGGCAGTACTGGACTGGCATACATTTCATTCTACGCTCTGCTTGGGCAGAAAAACAAATCTTGTTCTGTGTCAGAATACTCACTGTGCTGTGTCCAAGACAGCAACATTTCCCTCACCCACGTTTGTTCCCATCGACAGGTCTGTGAAGCAGTTGTAGCCTCAGGAGAAAGCTTAGCCAAAAGGAGGAACTTCACAGCAAAGAGCCCACTGATGTATGAGTGGTACCAGGAGTACTATGTAGGAGCAGCCCATGGTTTGGCTGGGATTTACTACTATCTCATGCAGGTAAGAGGCATGAGGGGAGAGGCCCTTAGCAGCTGTTTCATATTTCTTTGAACAAGGAACAGCATTTGAATTGGCTCTTGGTACTGTCTGAGTGGGAAAGATTCCTTGTCTGATGGGCTTACCCATGTGTTTATCATGCATTTCCAATTGTAAAAGTTTTCTTCAAATCTAAGATTGAATCTCCGACCTTGGAGATCTGTGGAGAAACCGTGACCTGCATTAACCAGCAGTGTCACGTAATGGAGGCTTGTAGCTCAGCTGGGTCTGAGTTTCCCCCTCATGTGTAAAGTATTCACATTTGTTAGTATCTGCATTTGTTAGTATTCCCTGCATTTTCTGAGGTAATTACTTGGAGCAGTGTCAGATCATTAGAGTGAGAATCTCCGAGAGAAAAGCATGGTGAAAGAAATTTGGCTCATAGTAGGAAAGTGGGAAATGCCTTTGTATCCAAAGCAGAACCTGTTACTAAATGTCAAAGAGGTGGGAGTTTGATAAAGGAACTGAGTTCTGTAGTGCCTGAAGCAGGCAGAGCAAGACAAGAGGCTGGGAGATGCAGTACCCCTTTGCTTTGATGATTTCTCACTATTTTGCACAACTCACTGGAGCTCTGTCAGTATTCCCTATTCTGGCTCTGAAAAAAATGAGGGTGATAATTCCCCTGTGTGGGTCCCTTTATGCATATATTTACAGTGCTTAAGCACTTAGAAAAATAACAGCAATAAATAACATTGAATATTTAAAGCATTAAGAGCACCTATGAGCAACGCAAATTTATTTTGGTCTAGAAATAGTCTATAATGTTATATTAGACATAACTCTCAGAGCAGGTGGAAAAGGAAGCCACCACATTTCAAGTATTTGAACTTCCCTTCAGGACTGTCAAAGCCCATATACAGGATCAGTAGAACTCCTGTGAATATAACTCTCTACTGTGGCTCAGAGAGGAAGAGGTGGTTGGTGGATTTTAAGTAGAATATTTGGCAAGAGGAGGATGCAAGATGGTTATTGCCCAGGAGCACAGAATAGCTAGCTAAGAGGAAGGGAGACAGTGATGTGCTGTGAGCCCAAATTTGTACCAGGTCCCTGAGCTTGTTCCCAATTGGCTGTTTTAAATAATTTTAAGTGTAAGTGTCCTGTAAAATACTGCATGGGCTTTATGCTTCTCTGCTATATGAAGTACAAGGAGCCTGGATCAGCCAAGAAAGATGCACAAAAAGCCTTGGGAGAAGCAAGCAAAATACGGAGAGGAGAACATCTTTTATCTCTAGTGGTTTTATAGCACAAGTATTGATTTTTAATTTTCCACTTACCAACTGGGGAACAATGTGATCCTTAGATGAGAGTTCCCATTGCAGTCTGCTGTGGGAAATTAGAACTGCACAAATTTCATGTGGGGCAGTGTCATTGCCCCACATGAAGAGGACACTGAAGCTACTCACTTGCTTCCATCTGAGGTCACCAGTGAAGTCAGCCTCTTGAAATTACCCAGCAACATCTGTGAAGGTACAGAATTGCAGCCTGCCAGCTGGGCTGGCCCAGCAGCTCAGGGCTGAGATGCTCTAGGTGCTAGGAATCATCCTTAATACTGATTTTAGACAGTTATCTCTTTACTTCAGATCTGGATACCTGAAGCTATTCCTGCTCATCTTTAGGAAAAGCAGTAGCAAGCTCTCTTGCTTAGAGGACCAGGTGACATGCTAGGGACAGTCTTTGTTTCTGGGATGCAAGGGTAAGACTGGAAGGAAGTCCCTGCCAAAAGGCAGAGCAGCTAGGGGCTGAGTGGGTAGTTGTGAAGTGTGAAAGCCCGAATCTAAGCAATTACTTAATTTATAAGGAGCAAGAGGGAATGTAGCCATAGTTGACTTTGTTTCCACCTTTTGGGCAGACCTTTTTGGTCTCTTAGGGACAGACAGAATGGTAATTCTCTCTGATTTAAATGTTTTCTCTCTCTTAGCCTGGCTTTGGAGTGAGCCAAGTAAAGCTGCACAACACAGTCAAGCCCAGCGTGGACTATGTCTGCCAGCTCAAGTTCCCATCTGGGAATTACCCTCCATGTATCGGTGACACCAGAGACCTACTCGTCCACTGGTGCCATGGAGCACCAGGTGTAATCTACATGCTTGTCCAGGCTTACAAGGTACCAGAAACCTTGAAAAGACCCTTTAGAGACCCCTAAATGTGAAACTTCCTCTGGAGAAGATGCTGGGAGACCGCCCCCTTGCCTGGAAGTAGGATGGCTTGTTACAGTGAAATCACCCCACAGGAACCACTGACTGATACAGAAATTAGTCTTTTAAAAAAATATTCCTGAAAATATCCATCCGTTTTGTGGGCTGTTGCAGGTGATGGGTGGTGACAACTAGTTGTGTGTGAAGTAATGGTCTTACATCCGCACTCATACCAAAAATATCCTCCTTAAAAGTAAACAGCAAAGTCACTTCAGCAGGAGACACAAGCCTCTGCATCCCACAGGGATGCTCTTTCTTTGGAGGACATTGCCTCAGCAAGGATGACTGTTTCTTGTCTCTACAGGTCTTTGGGGAGCAGCAGTACCTGAATGACGCCCTGCAGTGTGCAGAAGTGATCTGGCAGCACGGGTTACTGAAGAAAGGCTATGGGCTGTGCCATGGCACAGCTGGCAATGCTTATGGCTTCCTGGCACTGTACAACCTCACTCAGAACATGAAATACCTCTACAGGGCCTGCAAGGTAAGAGCTTGTGTGAGGTAGTAGAGGAGCTTATTCACTTCTGCCTTCTACATCACTGCCTTTGCCTTTGAAACCCAATTTCTAGTGGGGCAGACATGCAGATAGATCTGACCATCTGCACCAGAGTAGTCCTTCAGCAGTGCAGTCACTGTCTGACAGCCTGTAAAGAAGGGATTTCCCTCAGAGGCCTTGCTCTGCAAGGGGTAACGTGAGGACAAGGGATAGTATTTTCTTTTCAAGATTTGCCTTTACCCAATTTGAAACTTTTTGTACCTCTTTCTTCAGTTTGCAGAGTGGTGTTTAAGCTATGGCCAACATGGGTGCCGGACTCCAGACACGCCATTCTCTCTCTTTGAAGGTAATCTTGGTTTCTATCCTTGTGTTTTGCTCCTGGATCTAAGCTGGTCCAGCACCAAGGAAAACCAAATACACGTTCCACTGGAGTCTTTGCAAAATTCAGTTTAGAGGATGGAAACTGTACTCACTGGGTTTTTTTTTACCCTTTCCCAGAAGCAGTCTCCCTGTAGCACAGGCTAATGTCTTAGCTGGAGCATCTTGTCCTCTTAGGCCTCCCACACAGATTTTGCATACAGATCTCAAGGGGAATTCTTTCATGGCTACAGGCCTCCTTTTGGTTATTTGTAGCCTGCCTTCTCAATCTCTTTTCTGTACATTTTTAAGGATAGAAATCCTTAATGAGTGTTCCAGTGTGATTCTAAAGGTGAGGAACAAATGGGGCTGCTTTTATGGGCCTTGTTGGCTCCTATGGCACTTTGTGCCTCCTGCTAACAGCTCCCCCCAAATCTGCCATCAGTGGGTATGGCTGAAGGAGCTAACCTAAATTTCCCCAAGCTGTTGCAGGCCAAGGGACAACAGCAGTTCCATCAGTGAGGACATTGGGCAGCAGTGTCTCAAGGACCAGAGTTTGACAAAGCTGCTCAGTGTTGAACTTATGTAAAGGGTAAAGGTAAAAGCAGAAAGGTAAAGCAGAAGGGAGGGAGCTGGAGCAGGGAAAAGACCCATCGTGTTTTCCCACGTGCTTTTCAACATTTGATTAACTTCAAAATGCTTTTTCCCACTTAAGTACCAAAGTTGCTAGGGAAACCTGGGCTCAGTCCTTGAAAATCATTTAGGACCTTTTCTTCTGTCTTCATAATTCATTCACCCCCTGGATAACTGAGAAAAACGGTGCCCAAAGGGAATTTCTCTGAAGCATAGTGTTTTTTTCATCCTCAGGAATGGCTGGAACAATTTACTTTCTTGCTGACCTGCTGGTGCCTACCAAGGCCAAGTTCCCTGCATTTGAACTCTAAATCTGAATCCTGCTTGGCAGTTTGCTGCCTGTATCCTTCTGCACTTGGAAACACAGTTCAAGGCTGCTTTCTCCTTTTTCCAGACTCATCGTTGTTCACCTAACTGAATGTAAATCCATCCTCCTGAGGGCATGCTGAGTTCTCTAACATTTCTAGTTGTCTCATTATATTGTTTCGATTTAAAAGACAGAATGCAGATTTTGCTGGTGTCCCCTAAAAACGCAGGGCTGCAGGTGGGAGCAGGGAGAACTGTTCAGAATTTTGTTGGCTACAGAGTTTTGCTATTTCCTGTATCCCGTCTCCTGGGAAGAAGTTTTCTATTGAATGTAACCTGGGCTATTTAACTCTTTTTGTGCTAACAAGTAGTTGCAGGAATGTAGCTGCCTTTTGAAAAAAACTGATGGAAAACTGAGACTATTGCCCTGGAAGTTGTTTCCAAGTGTTTTGTTTCTGAGCACCCAGAGAGCAGATGGTTCAGTATCTGGGCTGTGCCACATGAAGCAAATGTGATGGACTGTGGAGTCTTATATATATTTTTAATATCTTATTGCAACTGGCAGAGCTGAAACTGACATGGCAAAGGCTTGTCCTGAGTTTGCACCTATCTGTTCTAAAGGCAAAGGCTATGTATAGCTCTTCTGTGCATTTGTTCCAGTGACAGACAAGTAATCCACTGCCATCTTACATTAAACGTTGCTAGTCTATTGGCAAACTCCAGTCCAAAAGTGAGCTAAGCGTGCTTGCTTTTGTGGTCTCTTCTTGTTAGCTTTGAGAGTTTATTTTGCAGTCTTTATTAAATTTGTGTGTTAGGTGGTGCCCACAACAGCAACAAGAGAAATGTATGCCACTGAGTTTGTTAATATTTAACCTATTAGCTGTATAGATGTTACTTACATGTTTTCTTTTATAAGCTTTCCCAAACCTGGATAATTTGAATCACTTGTTTTCCATGCTACTGCTTGTTGTAGTTTGATTTGCAATCACACATCTACCCAACTGGAAAATATGCACTAGGTTAACTGGCTTTGATGTGTCAGGCAGATCAGGTACTTGAAGGGGCAAATCTGCTTTTCCGTCCTTAGCTGATACTGCACCAATTTGCAGAAATTTGGGACCTGACTCTGTAAACCACTTTCTAAGCACTGAACATGAGCTAAACACTGAGCTCAGGGAAGTTTATAGATGCAGCCACACAGCTTTGTGCTGTTTGAGGGTAGCTCCTCAGCCTGCACCAATGTGGCCACGGGTTTTGATTTTTCAAGGGCTGAGCTGCTGAGTGCCTCAGGCCTCTTAAGAGCAGGGGAGAAGTAGCAGGGCAGCACAGCCACACTCCTGGACCAGCAATGGCGAAGCAGAACCACCAGACCTGGCACAGTTACACTCACACATGCCTGAACGCAGGGCAGCTGAGCCCCAGTGGCATAGGCAGCCCCTCGAGAACCTCCTGGATAGGCAAAGAGTAAGAAACCAGCCCTGGAAGTCTGGCTTGTTTCCTTAAAGCCCACACTTCTGCTGCCCTCATAGGTTTCTGAAAGTCCATCAAAAGACAGCCTGAACTGCAGAAAAGCTCATCTCCTTGAGGCTGGGCATCCCTGTCAGAAGCCTCAGGCTCATGTGGACTCAGCAGCGGGCATCCCCTATCATTCACAGGACCTAAGCAGCACAGGGAGGTGACTGGGAAGCAGAGAGGAGTTGCCTAATCAAACAGTACTTGAAGTTACCTCCCAGATTGGCTGGTGTGATGGCAGTGCAGGGACACTGCTCTGAGCCTGGGCTTCTCCTGGGCACCACTTCTGTAAAAGGAGATGGTTTGTGCAGCCTGGGTCATGGTGGCATGAGAGCATAATGTCCCAGGGTTTGTACATTGATCAAGGGAGCATCAGGGCCCTGTGTAGAACTGCTACGTGGAGCACTTTCTAATAAAAATGCTGAAACAACCAAAATTTGGGTTATTTCTACCCCCTGCTTTGTGACCAGGATTCATGTCTGAAGAGATCAACATCTGCCACAACAGCTGTACTGTTAGCTCCTGGAGGCTCAATGGTCTTTCACCCACCCTGAGTGTTAAGAGTATTTTACATTTTTCCCTCATCTCCAATCCATCAAGGCCAGTCCTGGGCTTTCCCTTGCAGGCTGTGCTTTCATCCCAGGGCATCCTTTTGCACTGCTGTCTCCGTCCAAGGCTGCATCCTCCCTGTGTGGCTTCCATTGGAGACCACAGTCTTGCAGGTTACTGTTAATTGCACCAAAATACACCTGTGCGCAGTGCTGGCCACCAAAAGGAGGAGGTGGATCCTCCCAGAAAAGCACCCTCCGGCTTAATGAAGGGAGGAACAGGGCACCTCAGGGAGGCTGTGACTGTCCAGCAGCAGAGGCTTTAAGACCAAACTGTCAGGAGTGGTAGTGATAAAGGTGATCCTGCCCTCCAGCACAAGCATATATTAAGTTGCTTGAGGTCCTATGCAATCTGGTTTTCTATAGTTTCTATTAAGGTTTGTGGTAAAGGTCTGGAGGAAGGGGGTCCAGCAATGAGGATGAGAAAGCAGAATAGTGCAGTTTCTCTGGTTTCCCTTTCTTTCTCATACAGGGGTTTGGTGTGGTGCTGCCCACTTCCACCTTTGTGCCAAGGAGAGGGAGCAGGACCAAGACAAGGTTTGAAAACACAACTGCGCCTTTTTCAACAAGCCACCTGAGAGAGACTTTATCAGAAGTGTAGATATTTGACACTTTGTGATGGTTGTGTTTGTCCATGATGGTGGTTTGTTTAAAAAACAAAAATAAAAAATATATAAAATAACCTATATTCCCAAGAAACAGGTAAAAAACACATTTTGAATGCTTTACCATCTGGCTCAGTTTGTGTTCACCTCTTGTGTATACTAGTGGGATCAGCAAGATGAAAAACACCCCAAATACTGTTAAACAAATGCCATCTGTAGGTGTGCATGTCCCCTGAGAGCCTGACATGGTTTCAGCTCTCAAGAGCTGACAGCAGCCTCAGCTATCAGAGGTGACATAGAGACAGTGCAAGAGAACAGATAGTGCTGTCTCTGCCTAAGTTACTTCATTTCTCATTCCTACGTTAGCTTTTCAAATGCTCACTAACAGTGATTAGTGCTGACACCAAATCCATGGCTAACATTATTTAAACTTTTTGCCAAAAAATCCTGCCATGAGCTGTCCTCAGCCCCTGTTGCCTCCGCAGTCAGACACACTGAGCTGATAAATCCATTCATGAGCTACCACTGCAGTGATTTGATGCACACTGGTTTCCCTTTGAAACCACTTTGGAGTAGGCTGCTGGCTTGTGGCATGGCAGATGCTCTCTTAGTGTTAATAAGGAAAAAGCACAGCAGAAGACATCTCAGCCTTCACAAACCTCAGCTCATCCCCCTGCCCCAGAACAGACACTGTTTCCATCTGACAGGCTTGGAGCTGAGCCAGATAGAGAATAAGGGTGGCACATCCCACATGCAGTATCTGGGAGAAGCAGCCAGTGGGGCCCCAAAGCTGCTGAATTACACAAGCTATCCAGCCAGACCTTACTGCACCACAGTCTCACCTTTCCGTCTTTCCCTATTTTATTTTGTCCGTGTTTTTGCACCCAACTGTAATAGCTTGGCCAAATCTGAGTGGGGTTTTCTGATGACAACACCCAAGGGAACATGGCTGGGTTCAAGACCACAAGTCCTGCTCCAGGCCAGTTCCCAGCACATACAGTTAATTCATAGCAAGAGTTTTGTTGTTTTTTTTTTTTTAATTACTTTTTTTTTTTACATTGGTAAGAACAACACAGGTTCCTCACGTGTTCCTGCCTAGAATGTCTGAGTCCTTTGGCCAAAGTGTCCCCTGCATTCCTTTAGCTGCACTCAGGAAAGAAACCTGAAGGCCAGTACCCAGACCAGGAAATTTAAACCCCCGGAGTTAAAACTTGCACATTATTAGTGCCTGAAGACAAACTGCAACAAAGCAGGAGGCAGCAGATCAGCTCAAAATAAGCACCTGAGGAAACAGGCTGGACCCCAGCCAGGCTCGCCCCAGCAGGGTTGCTAGCTTGGGGACCCCTCACAGAAGGCTGTTGGTGGCCCCAGCAGGTGGCAATGCAGCCTGTCAGCAGCAGCTACCCTGTCGCTTCAAGCACATACCCACAGTCCTCAGCTGCTAAATCCTACCTCGGGAGAGCTCAGGTTCAGCTCCTGGGAAAGTCACTCAAACCAAAAAAGGCCACACGAGTGAGGTTGTGTTTGTGTACTGTGTGGGATGACAGATGTGAGAATCATAGAAGCCCTTCCAAAATGTATGGCCTCTAAGTCATATACACCCCTGGGAAAAAAAAAAAAAAAGAAAAAAAAAGAAAAAGAAAAAAAAAAGTCTTTTCCAGTCCTGCCTGAAGCCACCCAAACTCCCCGTACAGGAGGACAACTCATGCTCCTTAGGCAGGTTATCAAGGAAACGCTCCACATACTGGGTGAAAATACTTTATTTCCCCACGTCAGCTTTACAGACATTGCACAAGCCCTGCCACCAACCACTCGCAATGTGCAGGGAATAGAGAGCCAAATACTCCCTTTTCCACAGGTTGCCCTTGGCTCCTTGAAGTCTCCTGCACCAAACATACCTCCCGTAGAATGCCATAGGGATTGGGTACATCCCAAAAGGGCAAGAGCATCAAGAAAATCCAACTGGGCTCATGTGTAAGGGTACCAAGGCTCATCATTGAGGTATTTGTCAAGGGGAAAACCCAGCCTAGGTAGAGCTGAAATGGCTCCTGTAGATGGGCTTGCATTGCTCTCTCTTTCCCCAACAGGGCCAGAGCAACCTTGGTCTCCCTCACCTGCTGATTTGCCTTGGGAATTTCCAGGCAACCCCCTGCTTTGGCTGTGCATGAGGACAGAGAAGCACAAGGAAATGAATTGGGCCTCAAGGAGTGGGGAGTCTCAGGCCATGCGCTGTTTCAGGTTTTCAGGGAGATCTCTGTGCACAGCGGGGGTGCAGTGTTACCATGCAAACTCACTCAATGCAGCAGGAAGCAGATAAGCCCAGGCCAACATAGACTTAGCCCCCAAATTCAGTGTCACAGCTGGTGTGAATGGATACTGCAGCATCTCCATGGGTGTGCCTCTCAATTTACCAAGCACAGTTCAATAACCTTGACAAAAGGTATTTTTTACCTTATGTGGGCCAGTTCTGGAGCTGCATGGAGTTAAACTGATGGAGGGCAGTTTAGGATCCAGCCCCTCTGCAACAGCTGAACATAGGAGCCGGGGGAATTATTTAACTTTGAACAGTTGGTCAAATTTCAGGTGTAGCTAATAAGCTTGTTTGTGCCTGACCTTAAGAGCAAGTCTTGATTGGATCCCAGCAATATCTGACAGGTAGATTTTTGTTGTTTCATTTTTCTTTTTTTATTTGTTTGGGTTGGGGGTTTTTTGTTTGTTTGTTTGGGGTTTTTTGAAAGAACAAGCAAACTCTTCCAAGACTGAGGATGGCACTCATCAAACATCCACTTACCATGAACTGGAAACAGATACACCACCACTCTCACTTTAGGACAAATGTGTTTACATCCCTCCTACACTCCCTGTCTTTGCCAAAGATTACAAAGTATCACAACATAGCAGCTGGGCGTCAGAGAGCTCCTTCCCAGCTCTGGAGCAAGGATCAGGGATGTTGCTACGCAGAAGTGACGTTGCTTGGCTTGGGTGATGCTCTGCAAGCCTATAAAGGCTGCTGGCACTATTGCAAACATGGTATCTGGAGTCTGGGGATGAGCATTGCCCTTCACTCTTGTGCCACCCCACTGGCATAATTAACCTTTCAAAGCAGAGAATGAGCATGAAGATCTCTGCCTCCTGGGCAGGTGCAATGCACGGCTGCTCTGAGACCCAGAGAGGACCAGCATATCTCTGAATCCTGCAGGATTTTTCCTGTGTCAGCATCAAACCCACTCCCTCAAAAGTTGTTGGGGAAAAGCAGAACGAAACACTTCTCAATTTAGCTGCTGATTCAAGACAGTCTGCTATTGCCTCACCCACAAAGCTTTATATTCCCAAGTGTTCCCCAAGCCAGCTTTCACCCTTAGCACGGTGGTCCCTGCCACTTCCTTCTGCAGCAGACACTTCTGTTTTACCTCTCTCCCTACCTCAGTCACCCACTTGTTTCTGTCTCCATGCTGCCACTTTTGGGGAAGAAGGGTGGTAGCTTTTACTTTGGATCATTTCACAAATCCAGTTTACAGCAGCACAGCAAGGGGAAGGCAAAATGCAGTGTAAGGGGGAAGGCAAAACCAGCTTATCTCAAGGAAACCTGAACCCTCTTTCAGCTCCCAGGACTTCCAGGAGGAAGTCCAGGACCTCCCAAGAACAACCCTATTCCCAGAATTTGGACATTCTGGATGCTAAGAGTGCCAGCAGAAAGGAAAGGAGAGAATTAAGTTCTTTTTCATGTATCCCTTAACTTCAGAGGCACAAAAGCCATTTGTTTTTGCCACCCTCTTTTCTGGACAGGACAACTTGCAGCCACCCTTCACCCTCAGATGCCCTGCAATGCCTTCACTTTCCCCAGAGGGTGAAAGATGACAAATTTGGCCAAAAAAGTACAACAGATCCTCTAATGACTGGCCACCGTTGAAGCCTGTGTCAAGGAAGACAGACAGAAATGGAGAAGGCACAGAGGCAGCACTAAAACAAACTCATACGCCTTAAGAAGGGAAAAAAGAGCAGGACTGTGAGGAGCCATTTAACTCCATCTACTCATGGCTGGGGAATTTCTTGCTAGCAGGACACGTGTCAGGTAGCCCTTGTGAAAAGCTCATTTTGCAGCAGTTGCAATTTGCTGCAGCATTTGCAGCATTTGCAGGCGGTAATCGAATCCACTGGTAGTATTTTGCATTCCATAAATCCCATTGGAGCCAGGTCCATAAATAGTTACACTGTAGTGTAGAGCTGCATACAAGGGAAGAGCAAATGTTCCACATAACGGCTGCTGGCCTTAATCAGACTGATGAGTCGATCATATTTCCATGATTTTGCCAAGTTTTATTATAGATCCCCATCTTTAAGGATAACCCTAAGTGGTGAGGGGGAGACCACAGTGGTGCCAAACAGCTTCCTCACAGGGGACACACAAAACACCCCTTAATTGCAGGGGTTTCCCCTATTCCCAGAAGACTTTTGGAACAGTTTTGTCTGTAAATGAGGTGTTCTGCCTCCATCCTGACACTGCCAGTAGTGGACAGGAAGGGATTGATCAGATTTTTATGAGTGGCTGAAAAAATAAAGAGAGATACACCTCCAGAAATAAACTTTAGGACACTCCAAGAAAATCACCATAAAATACAAACTTTGGATGGAAGTATATCCTACATCCAGGGTTGAGAATTGTTGAGAATTCATAGCTCATTTATCACCATGGGAAAGAGGAGAAACCCCACCTGGGTGACAGCTACAGCAGGTGGCAGTTAGGTGACAGCCACACCCAGATACAGCACAGCAGTTCCCAGAATCGTGCTCACCATCCCTTTAGAGTGCAGTGCTTAATATTTGCAAGCCTGACAAATTCATCTGCAAGAAGCTGGGCTCCAGACCAGTAGTGCTAAGTTGCCAGTGGAAGCATTTAGGAACCCCTAGTGGTTCATCATCACAGGGGATAAACTCCAAGGTGTTTACACCCCCCAAGGCTGGGAAATATCCCGTTCCAGCAGGGCTGACCCCATGCTGTACAAGCATATGGAGAAGACAGTCTGATGTAGGGATCCCAAATGAATACACATGAATCTGGGGTCGAGGAGCACACAGACCCTTTTTAAAACAGAACAATCATCTTTCATCATCTTTCCTTCTCTTTTATTATATTCACAATGCCAGTAGGCCCAGTTCCCTGGTTTTCAGCAGCAGTAATCTCATGGGCTTATTCCAATAATCACTTAGCCTTCCACTGAACAGTCTATGCATTCAAATGTGGAATTACTGCCTTGTAAACCCCAGGAGAATTATATTAGCACTTACTCCCTATACCCCAAATTTGGGTGACAGGTGGTGTCAGCAAGGGGAAAATAGACTTTCTCTGTAAAAGCAGACATATGGTCTGACATCATTTCCTTGGTTTTCCTGGTTTAAATATGATAGGTATTTTACTGCAGGAGGACCTGATGTGGGACTCTTCCCAGCTGCAATTTTCACAAAACCTATAAGGAAGGCAATCATCTTCCTACAAATTTCCCTCCTTCTTTCTAATTTTGCTGGAATTAGAGTAAAAAAAAAAAGTAAAAGATATCACTGAGAGAATACAGAGATATGGACCATCAAGGCAAATACTAGAGCCTCACCTTCTTAGGAAACCAGGCCAAGAAGAGTGAATCACATTCCTCAGAGTATGGAGGTTGCAGTCAAAGTATTCAGTTAGAAAATGGATTAGATATACCTGAACAAAACTCTTTAACAACCCACATGCAGCTTGGATCTTCCTTAGATAAACTGGAAAACAAACTGAACTGTGATCTTCTTAAAGTGAACTGAAAGTAATGAAATTCCCCATATCTTTGCTTTCCAGAGGGGTCGAGCATCTTCTTTTGTCTCAAGGGATGGGGATTGAGGCCCCATGATCTAGCCACTGGGATGGGGATTCAGGTCCCATGATCTGGCCACTGTGCAGACTTGAATTGCCCCCAAAACTCAGAACAGAAAAAGTTGTGCCAGACCCTTGTTTAACTGTTGCCGTCAATCCAGCATCCCAGTATTTGCAGATGATACCATTTCAAGCTACAGGGTACCAAAATTCTGTGTTTACACATTTTCCTAGCTCTCCCTATGCCTTGAACCCACTTACCAGACTGCCTGCCTGTATTTGTGTCTTCTGTCCTCCTCTTACCATTGTTTCCCATTAGGATGTTTTCCTCCTTAGTTTAAATCATAATCATGCAACACACAATGTACAGCATAATACATGTTCTTGTGGTTCCAGAGACATTATTAGAAACAGACTTAGCCATCACTTGCTCTTTAGAAATCCATCTGTAGTAACTGATTTTCAAAATTAAGTGAGTTGAGACACCTTGATTTGGAGGATGTTCAGCTTAAAAATCCGTGACAGGAGGCCACAGGGTGGTTTTTTTGTTTTTAAGAGGAGAGCATGCATCATTTTCTGAAAACCCAAGACCAAGTCTCTCAAAATCACTTGTGACTGCTGAAAGCCTCGTCCAATAAAAAACAATTACTATCCTCATTACTGAGCAAAGGCTGACAGGGAAAGCAGGTCTGCGTCAGAGGGAAAAGAAACCCTCAGCGGCTGAAGCTGCCAACAACACATTCCTCCTGGCAGATGTCGTCTTCTCCCAGGAGCTGCCACTTTTTACTGGACTATTTTCTTCAGCTGTTTAATCCCTCTGCAGCAAACACACTGCTCCTCTCCTCCCAGCAGCAGACAGACCACAAGAGCGAGGGTTCACAACTGTGTTGTGTCTTCAGGTTTCTCCTTCCTTTTGAAAGGACAGGACTGTGGGAAGAGACAGACTTGTCAAGTTAATTAGGAATTGAGGAATGTCACTTGAACTCTACTGAGAAACAAGCAGATGTGCTAAATTACATGCGCTGGGAGTGGGGGCAAGATGCTTTTTAGCACTCACCATCCTCAGACAGAGAAGCAAACATGCTACCCGGGATTATCAGCATACTTGTATTAAGTGTTAAAACCTGCAGCAGACAGAGTTGATTATGGTTTTTTAATTACTGCTAAAATTATAAAAACACTAGACAAAATCTTTGTAGAAATTGCACCTTTCAAAAGGATAGATAAAAATTCTGCCTCCATAACAGCAACAAAAGGGAACGGCAAGAAAGTTAAAAAACAGAAAAGAAAAAGAAAAAAGAGATGCAAAGAGAAAATGGCAGAGACTACAGTGATGCTCTGAAGAAACATAAGCTCCATCTAATTTTACAAGAGACTGAGAGTCAATTCCTTTCAGATCATAAAAACCACAAATGGGAGACAGATATCTCCAATAGCAGCAGGCACAAATGTGATATTCCAACCTCACACCTCTCAGGCTGGTTATTATGACATTATTAAATGTAGAAAAGCCCCCCACTCCAGGGTACCCTATAAAGGCTGTGCAATACTGACATTCAACTCAGGAAGAGGGAGAAGAGAGGCACTGGCAGGAGGCTGCTAACATTACATTACTTCCCATCCTTTGGAAGACACATCCAACAAGGGAAAGGTTAGATAGCCACAGCCACATTCCCAGATGCCTTGATTCTCACATCTTCCAATTATCTCAATATGATTTTACTGTAATAAGAAATCTGCACACTCATTGCAGGGAACAGAATCTTTTTAAAACTGCTATACAAATACTAAGTCCCCAAAAGCTTGCAATTTAAATCTAAGCAATCTCCTTTGTCCCTGCCAACTCACTTAAACACAGTAAGAATTAATAAAAGAACTTCATCAGTCATTACCTGTATGTAACATTCACAAGGACAAATCAAAAATGAACACACATGAAACGATTTCACAACAGATTCTGAAGGAGACGCACTGGCTTGCATTCACTGCAGAACAACCAATTTAAAGAAGTCGTGACATTGGGTTTTGTGTTAGACAACTCTTGCATGGCAGCATAACCTTTCAGGACTCAATCTCCCATCTATTCTAGAGCCCTCAAAACTACAGAAGTGAAGCTGCCTTCCACTGTACTTACCACTGTGACTTAAACTGTCTTTGCTATAAATAATCACCCAAATCACCTTTGGCACTTAGGGTCCAGCTGCACTTACTGTTCCCACTTCTAGGATCCAATACTTCTCAAGCAGAAAGGTAGAAATAACCTTGTGAGCAAAGTGTTAAAAAACCTGCACATACACTCAGAGCAACCCACAGCCAACCGTTGCAGTTCTATCAGCTTAATGGAGTTGCTTGGGAGGATGAGTTTGGGGAAAAGTGTTCTGTAACAATAACAGGCATTTTTGAACTACTTTTGGGAGTAACAGTCTTCTAAAATATGTCATCAGCCTCTTGCTGGCAGCTCTGAAGCATGTCATATTGCAAACATTTGACTCTGACAGAAGTTTAACAAGCAGAAGTAAAGCTCTCAGGGCTAGCTATTCAAACAGAAGGGGCTGAAATATAAGCCTTGCTTATATTGCACTCTAAGAGACCACTTAGCACCTGATTACATGTGTCTTATATGAAATTGCAACTTTAGAGATAATAATTGCAAGGGATGCAGGTAGAGGTGTAGGCAGTTTGCACTGGCTGCCAAACTCCAGGCACAAACAAAGCTTTTGTAGGGTGTTCAAGGTGTTCAGTCACTCCCTACAGCCAGAGACCCTCCCAGAGGGTCCTTCATCCCTTGTGTTTTGACAGCTTGCCCAATCCCACAGGATTTCCACCTCCTCTATCCAGCAGAACCTTCTGCAAGAGTAACTGTGTATCTCCTAACAACCTCTGATCTCATAGGTCACACAAGAAGCAAAGTGACATTCTTGAGCATCACCATGTCACTTGCCTCCCTACAGCTAAATTAGGAGTGCAGCAGCAGCAGTCTATTTAGAGCCAGCATAGCTTCTTGACAGACCCTGAAGGAGAGACATTTCTTAGATCTACATCACTGCTCCCCAAAAAACAGGCTTGCACTGAGGAGCAGCTTCGATGGGAAGATTTTGCAATGCTTTGCCAAGTTTGTTTTCACAGAGCAAACACACAAACATTAAGAGCACAGGTGGCCAAGCTGCATCACAGCTAGTTTTAAACAGCTTGGCCAGGTTTATCCATTGTATCGCTGGCTGCAGTGAGACCTTCCTGCCTCCTTGAAAAAAAGGAAGTTCACTGTGTGCTCTCTCACCTTGGACTGCAGCATGATAAGAGGATACAGTGCCACCAGAAAGCACCTGTTAATGGTACAGAAGAATCTAAGTTCAGTGAGACCATTGAGTTGGGATGGCTGGGAGGCTGGACCAAAGGCATCAATTATAGAGGGATGCCACAGCTGGGAGTGCCACAGGAAACACTGCCACCAGGCACAATAACCTCAAACTCCCAGATCTCCAGCCCAAACTGTCAGCTCCATCTTTCCGTGTCAGTCCTCTGCATACAGACACTTTTTACACAGGATGCTTAGAAACATTATCATAGTGATTCACGAGAAAAGAGGATCTCATCAAAGGCTTTATTTTCATTTGTGTCCTCTCAGACAACTGTGGTACAGTTTTATTCTAGATATTTGTCGGGACTCTATCACGGCTTAATAAGCCTTGACAATGCTACTTACATTCTTAAAACAGCTTTCTGAGATATGTATAATGTGATTGATCTTACAATTATGAAGTTATGGCCACCTCTCCCCAAGACGATCATCTTCATGGATATGATTCAAAATGCACAAATATTATCTGAAACCTACACAGTTTTCATAAATCCGAAGTAGTTACTGCTAAACATGGAAATAGCTGAAAAATTTTGGTTCCTACAGCTTCATTCTTGCTGGGCTGTCTCAAGGTTTGCATATGACTGAGCTACATACCATTTAAATTCTAGCACAACAGCAAGAGTCATGCAGGTTATTTAAAAAACAGGGTGGTCCAGTGTATTAAACACATTTTGGAGTGTCTGGGCTTTTAGCAGTATTTAAGCAAATGGAGACTGTGTGCTTGGCAAAGACAGGATTCCAGTGACAAGGACAGGGAACATATGATTTCAGAGAATGATGCTCATATCTCCAAGCTCCATGTCTTGAAAGCTATCCATACCTCGTTGAGAAGTCTTACTAATGACTGAAGAGAAAAAGAGGTCTAGATTGTGATAGCACCAGATTTTCTAAAAACAGATATGACCTTTGAGTTTTGTTAGATTTCAAGCCCAGTTGATCCCTAACAGAAATCAGCAAAACTTAAACCATATCACATTAAGCCAGTTAGTCCTTTAGTTCCTGGTCTGACTCAAGACCTGGAGCACTTCCTGTCAAAAGTGAGAGGGAGAAGAAAAAACGTGAAAGAAAAGAGGCTGATGCCCCATAAGTCATAATGAAACCTTCCAGGCAATGCAGGTATGTGGGGAGTCCGGGCCAGATACTCAGCTATCTTTCAATGCCCTTTCCAAGCCCCAAGTCACTTCATCTCCTAGTAGATTAAAATGAGACCCAAGAAAGACAGATCATTCTAAATGGCAGTAATTTAAATCCTCTGCTGCATGCTCCAGGGAAAAGAGAGGAAGGAAAAGACAAGGGAATCTCTGCAGCTCACATGCAGGCTGCTCTGAAGCCTGGAGCTCTGAAGACACAGGAATCCCAATTGCCCAAAGCAGCACCAAGGGGGTTTTATCTTGCGCAGCATGAGAGAGCATGCAGAATTTAACATCTTATCCAGTGCCTAGTGGTTATGTTTCAAACTACGCAGTACCCCTCCAGGCCTGCCAGCTAGTGCTCTCCTTGGTAGAGAGTCCTGCCTGGTGGGATTCAATGCACGCATTCTGCCTCTATCGCCCTCTGTTCATGCATACTGTTGTTACATTTAGCCAGGCACTCGCATTTCAGAGCCTGATTGCTCAGTGATCTATAAACTGGTGCTCATGCCGAGGAAACCAAGGTGCCAAGAAAATGACTGGAAGTTTTACAGGACAGTGGAAAGCAAACTGCAAAGAGCACTTGCGTGACGCTTTCTTCCACAGGGAATAATGGCATGAGGAAGGTGAGCTGCCCAAAGGTGAGGTTGAAGGGAGCCCCCAAGTCATCCAGGCAAGGCTGAGAAGGAGACACACCTTCAGAAAGCTGCTCCCCCCTCAGGCAGCCCTCCTGGGGCAAGGCAGGGGTTGACTGAGACATTCGCCAGCTCTCCAGGGAATGCCTTGTATGTGCTGCTGCCAGTTGCTGGGGGACACTGACATCGTCTGGGACAGAATTAGAAAACCTTGAGCAGAAGGACAACGTGGCACAACTGCTAAGTCAGCCATGTGCTATATGTGGCACACCAGTTGGTGCCTTCTTTCCCCTTCTTTAGATACTCATTCCTTTGCCTGCTCCTTCAGCAAGGTTTGACTTCAGCCTACACTGCCCCGTGACTGCTACGTGTCCCTGGCTGCATTCAGGCTAGCAACACCTTACACAGCACTTAAAGGAGCCAAGAGACAAATCTTCCCTCCAGCCAGCAGAGCCCTTCATTTGTCCATGCAATCCAATCTCTGTGCCATTATATAAAGCTGTGTCCAGTGTTCACCCATCACTGCCCTATTTCCCACCACCTGCAAATCCCATGGGACTGCTCCTGACTGCTGGTAACACCCCTGCAGTCAGCTCCAGATCTCCTCCCATGCTGTACCCTGCTCCCAGACCACCTTCCTGACAGGGTCCTAAGACCAAGATCCATAAAACATGCCGACCAAGCAATTTTTTGGGCTTGACTCTCTTCAACACAAGTTTCTACAGCTCATCAGGATGTTCTGCAGCTCTGAGCATCTTGGATAGCAAAAGGCTTTGCTATTTTGTTGAAAGTGGCTTTCATGCTGTGAGCACTGAAAAGCCAAATTATTAGCAGATTAATTAGGCACTCCATGGCACACAGCCAGCATTGCGGCTAAAGCTGAGACCTTAAAGTTTGCTGGAAGTGGATCCCTGGCTTAATACTTAGAGCCTGTGATGAGACATGCAAGAATCAAACTAGACAAGCAGTCCCTCTCTCTCATGGCAAAAATCACACGAAGAGAGCACAAGGAACTCTGCAGCATCTTGGTATGGAAAAATGCACCCAGTCTCTATCAGTTCAAGAACTGCTCAAGCACAGTAAAATGGATTATATATTCTTACCAAATCTGTTGTGAATTATGGTAAGTCATATATTCCTGATAACTGCCTAAATACCCAGTTCCTTCCTGGATCTTATTAGGTTCTTGGCTTCAAACAGTCTTCCAAGGTGTACAATTAAACTGGTGTTGGAAAAAAACATCATTTGCATGTATTAGTTTTAAATTTCACTGAACCTCCCTTGTTTGTGTTCAGTAGGGTCCTCCATGAACATCCCTGTATTTACATTAGAAAATGAGACTACTTCTCACTTATGGGCTAAATAAAATATGTGTTTGTACCAGGAGACAGACCTGTCTGTCGCACCAGACCTTTGCAATATTTCTCAGAGATTGCTGCTGGCCAAATGGTACATGTACATTTGTAATTTTTCCTGCTGACATTGCAGCCACCCAGCCTTCAGAAGAGGAATGCAGCAAATATTTAACAGCAACAGGTGTCAGATAGGAGTTGATCACAGGAAAGAGAAAACACATTAGCTGAAATTGTAGCAAGTAATTGTGCATGGGACAGGAGAAAGTCTCCAGGAAAAGAGTAGAATATGCTGACTGTACTTAGGTGTTTGTAAACAGTCTATATTCTCACACCTTGCCTGAAAGCAAACTCCCATCAGAGCCTTCTGAGCAACCAACATTTCCCCTGGTACTTGATCTGGTATCCTGCCATGAACTCACCAACAATTCCACTAAACAAACAGAAAGTTAATTGCATTTTCAGGGATTTTAGACAGCAAAAAGGCAAAAGTCTCAAAGGGAGTTCATTATGAAACAGCACAGAAGCAGCAGCACTCACTTTTTCTTCCAACAGCTCCAGGGCTTGCACAGTCCCCTGAAATACAGATCTTGTTTTCTACTTCATAGTATGGATTTAAGCCATCAGCTCCCTCCTCCTGAAGAAGGGCCTGACTCCCTGGGCTACAGGAAGCCCAAAAGAGAGCTCTCCTTTTAAAACTGGACCAGAAGGACAGAGATCTCAGAGTAAACACACAGGGAGTGCAGCCCAATACAGGTATTCCCATTTCCATTCTGGTGCTGCAATTGATACCACCTGTCTGTGACTTTAGCCTGACAAAAGGAACATATTCCACTTCAGAAGGGTCAGAATTAATCACTTCAGTGATCTGGACGTAAAACACACTTCCCTTATGTTAGTTCAACTAAATCCAGCCCAAATGCATAGAAGTTTTGGACTGCCCAGAACCATATCCTCATCAATTAAACCAGTAAAAACCAGGCAAGCCCCAAGCAAGCTGTCCCCTGTGTCAGTGAGTAGCAGGGCTAACAGGACATGACTTCCAACCAACATCTTTCTCACTACTGAATTTTCTGGGCCCTTGGGAAACCGGAAGCTCCATCACTGTTCATTCCCCTCAACATGGAATTCTTTTGCAGGAGAGAAGCATCCATGCACTGCCCAGGAGCTGAGCACCCAACAAGGCAGATGCCTATGAATTCTCATTCCCAGCTGCTGCTGCTTTCCCTTGGACATGGATCTCAGCAAGTCCTAGCAAGCGCAAGGGAGAGCCTGGATTTTGCTCTGGCAATCCTGCTTGCAGAAAGCAGCTGCTAAAAGTGAAAGAGGAGCCTTCCTGCTGCAGCCCCTGGAACCCATAGCCTAGGGTGAGATGGCACAGCACTACCAGAGAACTGCAAACCTCAGCTCCCATGCAAGATCACAGAATCACAGAATATCCTGAGTTGAAAGGGACCCACAAGGATCACTGAGTCCAACTGCTGGCCCTCCACAGGACAGCCCCAAGAATCACACCCTGAGAGCATTGACCAAACATTTCTTGAGCTCTGTCAGGCTTGGTGCTGTGACCACTACCCTGGGGAGCCAGGGTGCTTGACCACCATCTGAATGAAAATCCTTTTCCTAATATCCAATCCAGTCCTCTCCTGACACAGCATCATGCCACAGGGACACATCTCTGCATCCATCACCTGGAATGACTTTGCTCCCTAAGGACACACCTGACCTGTTCCCAAAGATGTCTTAAGACACATCCAAGCTTGCCAGGCAGATAAACCTGCAGTGTCCTGTCCCAGCACCAGAGAACTGACTGGATCCAAATCCTTAACCCAGAAATTGAAATAAGGACCTGCTATCCTCCTCCTCTGTACCAGTTTTATCTTCTCATCCAATCACTATACAATTATTTTGGGTCAGCACTTCACAAACCCACCTTTACTGGCGGAATGAAGCACATCTAGACACATCTGCATTCTTATACAGGCCACAATCGTGCAAAAACAACACTAAGTTTGTTCTTCATTCCTGAAATCCTTTCTTCCTTTAAAAAATGTATTTGATGGTAGCTTTCAGGCTTATTTCATTGCAAATCACAGGTGATCATAGACGTTATTAGATCACCACCAATTCTTTCTTGCAATGAAATTGCTCACAGGTGTAGTGATGCATAAAAATTGGTTTACACTATTTCCATCTAAGTTATACCTCCAGGATTCATTCTACTGATGGATTCACTGAAGTTTGGTTTGTGCAATGTAAAACATCAGAATCACTGCAGATGCCCCCATCAGGCCCCTTGGGGATGACAGTCCACAAGCTCCTGCTAATCAGCAGCAGTGCAGAGAATCCATGCCACCTTCCCAGTCTAGCAGAGCAGGAATCTCTCCATAAAGCACCTTGGAGGCAGCCAGCAGAGCACATACATCACAGGCTTTAGCCTAAAGGCAGAGAAATAGGAAATAAAGTCCTTCCTGGTCTGTGTTCCCTAAAGCAGAGACTGAGCCAACACTTCAAATTATATCCATCGGTATAGGTCTACTGATTCAAAAGGAATGACTCAGCTTCCAACAAGTCCCTTGCTTAAGGTCATGGTCTGTAGCAAAGAAGAGATCTGAGCATGTTCCTACATAAAAGTGCACCTTTAGCCACTCTCCATCCCTCTTCTTGGTGTGCATATTTTTGGTAAGTTTACTTTCCTTAAAACACATTAATCTAAAATGCAAGTGCTTGGATATCCTGCCAAATTTTGGATGTCCAGGCCTTCAAGCTTTTAACTTCTAAGTACAGAACACTCTACAGTATAATTCATGAGACAGAAACATGGGCCCCATCAAAAGCCTTGCACTTATTAGCACAAAATTTAAGGAATCTTCAGAGTAAATACAAGAGGGATTACTAGACAAGGGAGGAACAGTCAGCGCTCCTGGATTTTTCTGTGGAAAATCTCAATCATATGGACCCAGGGAAACCATCAAGTTTGAAAGAGTTAGAAGCTGTTTAACTATCATGGAAAAAATCTAGTGAAAACACAAAAGCCATCTTCTCCTGAAAGCTGTGTCTCTTGGAGAGCATGGAGAGCAGGGACATTCATCAGGAGACTGAGGGGTAGAAAGATAAACAAGGGACACAGGATGGCAGGCAAACAAGGTAAAAACAGAAGTGCCTCCATTGCCTGATGGCTAGTTTCCAATAATAAATACATTACAAAGGGAAACCTTTCAGTGTGGGAAGACAACATCCAGCTGATCTCCATTCTGTTAGGGCACAGCTTATCCCTAGGAGAGGAAAAAGAAGATCAAAGAAAAAGATTAAAGGAAACAATTTTCAGTTTTAAACAGTCTTAATGTGATGGAAAGGAATAGTAAGAACAGCTGAAAGACACCCGGGGTCAGGTCAGGGAGAGATGCCTTGGCTGAAGGTACTGTGGTGTTTTCCGTATTTGTCTGCTTTATTTTTAAACACACAGAGCCTTTGCCTGAGCAACACTTCCTTGAACAAAAAGGAAGCAGAGGAGGAGAGAGGGGCTGTAGAGAGAGAGGCAAATGGGTTGGAAAATTATGATCTCCCCAGCCATGAAAGTCAAAATTACTGTTTGAAACTGAATCCTCCTGGAGTACTACACAGGCATTGGGGAAAAGGGGCCAGGAGGGAAGGAAAGAAAGAAGATTTATTACTTAAGCAGAACTAAAATTCTGATGAGAAAAAGAACCATTCAATCCATGCCCAAATTTCAGATCAACAGCAGATATGAAACTGGGCTTGTTGTATTTCCCTCTCCTTTGCATGCATAAAAAAGAGAGGGGAGGTGGATTGGGTTTTAAAGGGGAAAAAGGTCCCTTGATCTCATAAAGCCCTGAACTCTTATATTCCATTTATAGCTCTAGCTAGAATGACATCCCCCTTGATTATCAGGCTGTCCAATCCAGCTGCATGTGTCAGGACTGTATGAGGCACTAAGTGAAATATATATATGCCCTTACAGGGTTTAGCACATTGGGTCCTCCTCCAGGGCACAGGCTGTAGCTCATTCTGACCACTGCTCCTCTCCCAGGAATCACTTGTTAAGTGGTTTTTGTTTGGGTTTTGGTTTTTTTTAACTTTTTTTTTTAGGGCACTTTTACTTTCCAGTTTAAGTAACACAAAATGGCACCAAAGAAGGACGTAAAGAAACCAGCGGCAGCTGCAGCACCAGCGCCTGCGCCAGCACCAGCACCAGCACCTGCGCCAGCCAAGCCCAAAGAACCCGCCATCGACCTCAAGAGCATCAAGGTAAATGGGTGAGCATGTGCTGATCACGGGCCCACAGGGAAAAGTCAGTAGAGTCCTGGCTAAGAGTTGCAGTGAAGCATTGCGTGTGTTTGGTTCCGGTTTGGGGACTGCAAGGAATGAATGAGTAACCTCAGCCGATGGATTTGCTGACCTGCCTGAGCTTTTGACTATTTTAGTAGCTGTAGGGTGTAAGGCATGGCGCATGATTTAACACTGGAGTGAAGCCTGGGGATGTCAAAAGTATGCTGGAGTGTGGACCTCAGAACTTTTTACCCAGTTGGTACCAGTCTCACCTGTTTGGTAAAAGAAAAATTTAAAAGAAACACACAACAAAAAAAACCCAAAAAAACCCTAAAGTAGGTACATGATGACAGGAAAGGGGTTACCAAAAGTTGAAATACAATGTTTTCCCATAGCGCTGTACTAAAACCGATCTTTTATAGTTTAAAGTTCTTTTCCAAATTTTTGAACCACCTGATGACCCTTTGGTCATGTGCTTTGAGATCAATATGACCTATCTCTAAAGAAACAAAACAGAACAGTTTAAAGCAGAGAGATTTGGCAGTTTTGCCTATTCTTTTTTTTCATTTGTACTGTACAACAAACAGTGGTAGACCACGAGCAAAAAAGCTACGGATGGAAGCATTTCAAGTGATTTCCTCTCACCCTTACATGTTTGCTCACAATTTGTAATTTACTGCAAATTGAAAGTAACAAAGAGAAAGAGTCTTTTGGAGGTTTCCCTCTGACTGCGCTGCCATTTGTTCTCATAATGTCTTTAGATTTTGCATGTCAACCAACATCACTAACTATTGCCCTGACCCTTCAAAGAAAACTACTCCATTTTGGGAGATTCTTTACTTAGGAAAGAGGAGAGGGAGGCTAAGCAGTTAAGAGATTAAAAGACAGGCTAGTTTCTCTGAGTAGGACTATAAATAGTTATTCTGCACTTACCTGACAAGCTGATTGGTCCCAGGACCAATTTGCTAAATTCTACATAAAGAATCATGCCTATTATGGGTAAAAGAAGGACAAAGACTACTAATAGGACCCATACATGATGAATTGTATTTCAGATACCTTAAAACATATAGTCCCAAGATGTCAAGCCATTTAGTGAAACTTCTCCAAGTTTACTTTAATTTTCCCAATCAGTAGTCAGTATTTTTCTAAAAGAGTATGTATCTTCTCATAAGATTGAAGATGAAGCCATTTAAAAGAGGAGGAAAAAAAAGACATTTTTAAACACTTAGAATTTTGAAGAGTACATGAAAAATGCACTAGTTTTGAGCATACTGTTTGAAAATTAGATTAGGCCTCACATTGCACTAGATGATGGGGAACCAAGCTAGATTTCCTGCTAAATAACTTAATAGAATTTGATAGCTTTCTATGTCCACTTAACCAGGACAAAATAAAATTTTGAACTCCACTGAACCTAGCTAATATATCTTTATATAAATAATAATATATTACCAGCTAAAAATGTCAGATTGCACTCTGAGGCATCTTTGCAGTTCACTCCTTTATCCCAATGAAATAGCAGCAAGAAATATACACTGGTAGAACAGAGAGAACTCTCCAGGTTTTGTCATATTCAGACTGATAAAAGAAGATAGAATTTAGGGAGAATTTCTTTTGAAAGATATCAGACAAAATATTTTCTTCTGGGGTCCCAGCCAACCACCATGGGTTGTTACCCCTTTTCACATTTTGAGAATTCAGGCAGTGAAGGGAAACAATTTCATGTTATAAGTAATTTGCCTAGGATATGTGGCAGAGTCAGGAATCAAAGTTTTCGGAGTCTTAGCCCAGTCCCTCAATTATTTCTCAGCCCTTCCATTCAACCACCAAAGTTTCTGCATGATAAAAGATACAGCACAATTTCCAGCAAAACTTCAGAGCCAGGGAATACTTAAAACTAAGCTTTTGTCTGGGACTCAGTGAACAATCCCGACCCAGGGCTCTTTGAAGTGATTTACCAGACATGGAGAGAAAATCTACATCACTTTAAACACGGGGATCAATTGGGCTGTGCTTCACTCCTCAGGGAATTAGCAGCCATGCCAGAGCTTGCTACTCAAGAGAGGTGACTGGGAATGTCAGGCTACGGTGCCACGATGACTTGGGGAGCCACACAGCAGGTAAACACGAAGAAAGGCTTTGTTAGCTTTTATAAAGACACACCCAAGCCCCTTGTTACAGCGGGGGTGGGTAAGGGTAGAATTGCCTAACCAGGGCTTACAGCAGCCAAATAAGGCACATTTGGCTGTGCACTTCATTCTCAGTTGGCATCAGAAGTCATAATAGTCTCCAAAACAAACATGGTAGTTTACAAACATGAGCAGTGATTCTCTTGGTGGTAACTCCCCACTCAGATGCCCTTCTTGGCCTATCTTCAGGGAATCTGGTTTTCTGAACTTTTTGGGGTACACATTTTGCAACACTGGTGCTTTTTTTCCCCTTTCCTTAAGAGGACTCAAGCTGGGTTTGTCTATCACCATCAGAAGCTGTGATAAAGTTGCGACAGGCCATTCATTCTTTTCTGTTCTTTATCCATCTCTTGAAATTAACCCAAATAGAGCAAATATTTGGTGATTTTCTAGTGCCAGCAGCAGCTTATATAAGATGTGCTATTTTTGAGCAACATCTATTGACTATAAAACTGAGTGACAGGAATACCCAAGTGGTAGACTCAAATCTCTAAACTCAGCCCTTTTACAGTTCTAGTTTGGTTACAGCATAACAACCATAGGAAGAGAGTCAAGGCAGGGACGAAGAACTTGGTTTTAAATGGAAATGTGAAGACCTATTTCCCTCTACTCAGGGAACAGCATAAAAACTCACTCAGCTTTGCACAAGCCTTTCCAGACCAAATGTATATTTCTAATTTTCTTTATTACTAACATGTCATAGGCACAAAAATTAAAGATTCAATAATGACTGAGAAGAGAACAGGGCAATGGATGCAGCTGAGAGCCACCACTGGGAACCAACCATGATTAAAATCAAAATGACCATATAGATAATTTTCTTAAGAGACCCCAAGAATTCTGCAGTTAAAACTGTGGCCCAGTATACTTCTAAAAAGACAGCTTATCTGTTTTATCAGCCCTCTTCTCCCACACAAGCCTGAGTGAGGAGGAATGTTTAAGTGATGAAAAGCACTACTGTGGGTCTACGTCTGCAACAACTGGGATGAAACATGAATGATGCAGATGTCTCATGCTTGGTTTTTCAACTGAGGCAGTGGGGAATGGATAAACTTCCCATTGCACAAATCTGTATAACTTAGTCCCTATTACCAACAAGAAAAGTATGTTGGTTTTCTAGTGGAAATCTAAGGGTCCTTGCCAGTACATGTAACCAGCCCTTGGACAGAACCCAGGCTCATAAATTCAACTGGGATGTTTTGGGATGCAAGTGCTGAAGATGCTGAGTGCGATGCTTCACAGGCTTCCACTCTGCAGATGGTGATCTGAATGTGTAGCGCCCTGATCTGGTGTCACATTAGGTCCTTTACTTCAAGGATACAGCTGAGTATCCTCACTTGAGTAGAGACAGAGATTGGGCAAGTGTCCACTGTGGAAGTGAGGTTCAGGGGTACACAAGGCTTCCTATGCTGGTGTTTTTAAGACTGAAATCCCAGGACACCAATTATGCTATGCCCAACTGCAGATAAGCCACCCAAATGTTTAGGAGAAAAATAATTAAAAGCTACCAACTAGTAAAATCTTGTGTAACTGTGTGATGCACGTGCTAAACTTGCATGTGCTAACTTTGTGCTAAAATCTTGTGTAACTCTGTGATGCATGATGACGATGCCTGTTGCATGGAAGCAAGCCTGTGATTGTTTTTAACTGCAGAGCACTTAAGGCAGTAAAAAGTGTCTCTCCAAGCATCCTTTGTTTTTGTTACATTCACTACTTGAGTAGGTCATCTCTGAACAGACATTGCTTTGGATATAACCAGAGAGAAATAAACTCACTAAAATGCACTGACAGAAAACTGCTGGGCTGGAGGGCAATCAGCACTGCAAATGTCAGCTGAAGCACTTGGAGAGCTGTTGTGCTGCAGACAAACTCCACATGAAGCTGTGGAGTGAGAGCAGGAATGTCAACGGTAGCTTTGCCCAGGAGTGCTAAGGGCTTTCTTAGAAAACGGCAGGTTTTTACTTGAAACTTTTGGCTCAGGTCTTCAAATTATGCCTGATCTAGCTCCAGCTATGACTCCAGAAGGATTGTCTAGGACTGGTGATCTGTTGGACAAGGTCACCAGTCCCAAGTGTCCTTACAAGTAGGAAGGGGAAAAGCGTCAATATGAATTCAGTCTTAAGAGATGTAAAAGACCCTCTCTGATGCCATCCAGAACAGCTTCCTGCTACTGCTTTGACCCGCAACACAGCACCATCCAGGATCCAGCCTGGAACAGCCCCAGCGACAGCACTTGCCTCTGTGAACCTCGCCACTGACATGCCACAACCCACACTGCTGACAAACACAGGACAGGCAAGGCATGGCATAAAGGTGTCCCAGGACAGGCAACTTGGACAACAGACTGCTGCACACCAAGACAACCCCTTAGGACACTGTTGGAAACAACACACAAAAACTACACCTTTGTTTTGTTTACAAAGTTTTCAGAAGAACTTTGCCTCCTTTTCTTCCTAAACTGCTACTAAGTGAGGAGTCCCTCAAAAGTAGAGACCACCCACACATATTAGTTGAAACTTTTCTTTAATGTTGCTAACCAGAAAAATTGTTTGAAAAAGAATGATTTTTTTTCTTTAAACAAGATCCATTCTTAGTAATTCACAGCTTTAGCAGCATTTTAAAAAGAATACCTGTAGCCTTTAGAGGCTCTGGTGAATGGCAAACCTTGGTAGAAACAGTGGAATTTAAAGCAAATTACACAAAATATAACATTTTAAGAGCTCACAGGGTAACTCCAAGTGTTAACAGGAGTTATGTGGCAGAGCTTTACTCCCAATCAAACGATCCTACAATATTTCTAAAATACTGCTTTAAGCCCCCCTCAGGGCAGAGAGACATTGTAAAATATAGTAACAAGATATTTGAGTTAATCTTACATAAGCCAAGAAGAAGGTGACAAATTTAGACAATGACAAGCAGAGAAAGAAGCTGTCTGTAAGGAGATATGAAACAAGCAACCTGGAAATTTGCTCTTGTTTCACTAAAGGTTTATTACATCTTATACCCACTGCCAAGAAGCACTTTCAACTGGCTGGTTTACAACAGAGCACTTAAATGTCAAGTAGCAAGGGTTTAAATTACTTTAATACTCTAACAGTGCCGCTGGGAGGCATGTTAAAACAAGAAATCCCTGCAAAAAGCAGGGCTCCAGAGCCTCACATCTTGTGTATCCCCTTGATTATACACATTCAAGCACAAAGCAATTAGAAAAGGAACATGTTTACAAATGAGCACTGCTGAAGGCACTTTCCCCCCGAAGCTCAAGAAATGTGTTCAAAAGAATATGATCAACAGTGTAGCTAGAGCACATATCACACCCAGACATTTTAGAAGGGCATATTAATTAAACATTAAGGCTCATCCAAAAGTTTTTGCACAGCTGCAAAGCAACTGTAAAGTTACAAGCTTTAAAAATCTATAAACTGGAAAGTTACACAAAGTGCTTAGGAAAAAAGTAAAATTAATCTGCAGTCAAGTCATTTAAACTCAGAGATATTTTTAGAGTATTCTTTCAAACCTCATAGTATCTCACACACACAATTTTCTCTCTCGTATTAATGGTGGTTGTTTTTATTTTCTTCAATTGTATTTCTAGGCATTGTATTTCTGTTCTCAAAATCTTCAATTGTATTTCTGTTTTCAAAACTGACCTCAGTTTCTCAAGAGCTCTTCTGCTAATGTTTCTCTGCCTCACATGGCAGGAAGCTAAATCTGTCAGGCTGTTAATTCTTACTTAAATGAGAAGCGGCCTCTCTAAAACCTGTGGCATTGATTGCACAAGTTATGGAACTGAGGCGAGGGATGGGAAAAGGACAACCTGCTTTTCAGAGGGGTTTGGAAGCTGTGTAATCCTGCACTCGCTGATGTCTACTAGAAAAGATGTGCCGCTGTATTAATCAAGGAGCAGACATTAATGGTGAGCAGGTATCATATAAACTACTGTAGGCACAATCCTAGCTTAACTTCATTAAAAAAAAAAACCAAAAAAATCCCTCTAGTCCTGCATTGAAGGCTAAATATACAAGAGTATCCTAGGAGACTCTAAAATTTTCTCCTCTCTGATTTTCTAAGATATCTAATATGTTTTAGCCTCTTTTAAAGAGACAGTACCTTGAAATATCTGATGACTCTCTAATAAACTCGTAAGATGATTCACTTCTTGTCATTCATCCAAAAGGTAACAAGCAGATGGAGCAGCTTAATGCTTTAACTCCCAGCAGCACCTTTTCCCAGGGCTTTTCATCCTGTCCAGACCTTTCCTGAGTTACAGTGAGCACAAGGCAGCTGCCCCTCAGCACAGCTGTACTCAGTCCCGGTACCCATCAGCCTAAAGAGGTGAGCACAGCATCACACTACAAAGCTTGGGGCCCTAAGACACATAAACCAGTGATTTGTGGGAAATCAGGAACTTTGTTAATAATTTGGAAAGAAGGATTTGTGTGGATTTGGTCTCTGTTTAGCTGGTGATAAAGAGTTGCATACAACCCCATCCACCCCACCCTGTAACTGAGACCTGGTCAAAATGCCTCTAGCAACAGAATTACTAGAAGGTGGTCACAGACAATGGAAGGAACAAAACAAAAAAAACCAAACTCAAAACACACCACCTTTTACTTCAGCACAGATAGCCTTCTGGATAACAACTCTGCCCATAAATAAGGGCTATATGAAGTTAGAAAAAAATCCAAGTCATTCTGGTCTTTCCCATGTGTTGCAGTTGCTTCAATCTTTCATTCCTTTTGCTAGGGGTGGGGCATTCCGTTTTTGTTAAAGTGAACTCCCTGAAATATCAAAATCATCCCTAAAGCCTCGAGACTCACAGTGTCCTCTGACAATGCAGAGAACACTGCCAGGATCAGAACAAAGACCAGATCGCTGCAAAATACTTCTTTGTCCCTTTTGAATTTTCTGAAAGCTCCTTATAGAATCAGAAATCTCAGGTTTCATTTCTTTTAAGGAGTATTTGACATATTTTTCATCTAGGCCATTTTGTAGGGGCCCTTACTGAAAGCAAGTGCACCTTAACCCCCTCAAAAGACCTATTGTCTTAGAGCAGGGCTATTCTTAATTTAAGTGAATGCCACATGCCCATGCTAGAATATTCCTCTGCAGTAAAACTCTGTGAGATTTTATTCAAGGATCAGTACTAAAATGAAGGGCTGATATGGTGTACTAGTTTTTCCTCATCTGAACTCTGAGCCAAACTCTTCTATGGTCAAAAGATAATTATCTTATATGTAGACCCTTCTCAGTTGATAGACATTTGATAGCCCATTTAAGCCACATGAGTAATCCAGGTGCCTGTTTTCTATGCCCAAGACAAATGCACTCCACTTATTTTTTGCTTGGCATCTTTTGCGATGAGCTTTGTTGTAGCCTTGTTGTAGCCAAACATAAAACTTATCCGTTCAAGAAAATGAGTCTAAGTTTTCCCTAGAACAGAAAAAAAAAGAAAAAAATTCAGATCTGTTTTCAGGGGAACATTTCCCATTTGCCAGCACTGCAGAGCAAGACGCTGAGGGCAGAAGGAAAATTCCACAAAAAGCAACATACTACATTGACCCAGACACCATTTCAGCTCTGCTGAAATCTTTGAAAGCTCCTCTATTAATTCATGGGGACTGATGGCCAAGATCTCAATGAGCTTTCTCACTTGCCTGATTTCCAGCCCCAGCCAATGTAAATCAGGAGCTCTGCACTGTGCTAAACCTATGTCAGCAAACCGAGGGCAAAAACATCAGCCCCCTTTCTATGCAGCCACGCCTGATTGTGGCTACACCATCATGAACACATCCCTGTTCCCACAGCAAAAGAAATACCAAAACCCAACAACAAACCAACCAAAAGCAAAGGATTGTCAGTGGAGCTTTTTTCATACTCAGTATATTTCCAGGTATTTCTAAAAAAAATGCAAATTATTTGTTTGAACAGAGCATTTTCCAGCTAAAATGGCAAGCTCAGAAAAATCTTTGCAGTTGCATCTTTGGGTCTTTTTTAAATAGGAGGTAGGAGGTTAGTATCTCAAATCCACTTAATTTGATTGTTCAGTTTAGAAACAACAGTAAAATGAAGTCTGCTTGAATTTGATTCTTTCATTCAGAGTCCTCAATATATTGAAAAGACACAATCACAAAGGTTATGCTTCTCTTCAGGGTAACTAAGTAAGCTACAGGAGAAAGTTTTTCTCACTAATCACATCTCATGATTAGAAAACCAGGAGCAGTGACTGCTTAATGGAGGCAATCAATAGAAATTAAAAGGGGGGATTTGAGTTCAGAACTGGGAGTCTGTTGTTGTCACACAACTATTCCCACCCTGGCTTCATGGCACTCTTGATCCGGTTGAGGCAATAGGGAAAGGAAGAAGTTTGGAGCAAAGTTTCCTAATCCTTTTACATGTCATAACATCCATTCAGATATTTGACCTGGTCTTGGGGGATGCTACGTGGTGGGCCTAGGTCTTCTCTAGTAAAAAAGCTGCAGCCTCTACCTCCTGCTCCCTATCTGTAGGCCCACCATGACCACCCTAAAACGCAAAAAATAAGTACCCCTTTCCCCACCATGAACAGTCATCCTTCCAGTTCAAAAAGATTTTTGGGGTTCTTAGCTTCTATCACAGCTTCTCTTTTGCCTCAACCTCACAAACACCTGAGCAGCACCACTTCTGCATGCACCTGTGAGCTCTAAACCCAGCACTGTGGTGCCCTGCCTAACCCCAGCCCCAGAGGAAGAGTATCCTAGAGATCACAGGCTACCATGAATATATATTTTCCACTGCCCTGCAGGGTACATCTACACATTAGCCACTAACTTAATACAATTGGTTCCAAAATACACAGATAATTTTTCCCTTTAAAATGTTAAAAATTTGGAAAATGTGATCAGTGCAGAGGAAGAGCTTCACAGCAGGATACCACCTCTGTTGACAGATAACTTTTCTGCTCAGTGTCAACAACTGGATCCCCCTGAGCAGACAGGCAGCAGTACTACTCATCTAATGTTGGGCACTGTATTATCCATGTAAGGGGTTGAGCGAAGCCCAGCAAAGATAGCAGGACCATTCAGCTGCATCTCATACATTCTGCAAGCCATGTGTAAAACCAGCCAGCTGGGCAAACATGTGGCACTCCTCACCCTCGATGCTCCTTGCTCACTGACTCTACAGCTTATCGGAGAAATAGAATCCTTCCCTATAAGGAAGTCTTAGTAGGTCTGGACAAGAAATATCTCCTCCTGATGGTCTGGACCCAGAAAGTGCTGACATGAATCAAACTTACTGCTTGTCACTCCCTGCCCCTCTTCAGCCTCCTAAAAATAGCCATCATAAGAAGACGTCTATCAAGACATGGAGCCTCCTGTCACTTTGCCCTAAGAAAGCTAAAGAACTCGCCAAGGGGAGGGACCTCTTCCTTCTGACACCTAATCCAGGCAATGCCGTCAGCACTACTGGATAAATAAGGGGAAGAAAGGCAAGGAAAGCAGGACCACTCTCAAGACCTCTCAGCTAATCCTTTCTGCCTGTCTACTGCTCTGCATTTCCAACTCAACCATGGTGGGTGCACTGGAAAGCTAATGGTTAGCAGCCAGCCAGTGTATTATACATAAGTAAATTGGGCTTCTTGCCCAAGTTAGGTCTTGGTGGGTGGGGGAAGGACAGTCCAGAAGACAGTTTAGGTTTGCTTGGTTTTCATGTTTAAACTTAAAGGAGTATGCAAGGTTTTCCAGCTAGCCTCCAGTTCCAAACCAGGCAACAGTAGTGGTGCAGCTCCCACAGCTTCTGACAGAAGGGTTACAATTTCCTAAGCTTTTTTTAATCTAACGCAACCAGCTGAAATGGTGAGGAAAAATTGTATTTTTATATAAGCAAATATCATAGATTAATACTTTATGAAACAACATACCATCAAAAACTAATTTGAGACATAAACTTTAAGGGATTAATTTAATTTCTATGTTAATTTTAAAAAGCTGCTTGTTTAGAAATATTACTTCAAATTGTATAACTAAAATGGATCTATGCTAAAACAGAAAATGGACCTGATGGTAATTAATGACTTCTTTGTTAGTTAAGAGACTTTCAATTTTTGTTGCTTCTTGCCACAGCTCTGGCTTTCCTTGGGATGTAGATTTTAATGAAAACTTTAAGAATAGACTTGCTGATGCATTTTTACACAGGAAGTTGCTAGATTAGGTTGCTATGGCCTAACTACATTAGGCAAGACAGAAGAGAAAGCACACAAGTACTTCGTGCTATTTACTTTCTCTCAGTGCATTTTCAGCAGTACTAGTTCTTTTTTCTCTCTCTTTTTCTCCCCAACTGCAGTCCTTCTCTGCTGATGAAATCAATGGTAAGTGAAATCAAAGTTAAACTTTAACAGGGGGTAGGAGGGGGAACACAATGGCTATCAAATGCTAAATATTCACTAGCCTTAACAGCTCTTTTGCTATCTGCATTACTTCTGCACATTTGACAGGCCACATTTTTACTCTTTTGGAAGATGACTCATGGATTGAGCTGGATGCTTTAGAAAACACACAGGTTCTCCCCCAGCCCCCCCTTCCTAAGCTATTTTTTGTGATTGATTTCCTTCCAACAGATCGAGTTCTCCAAGGAGCAACAGGATGGTAAGTTACAAGAGAGCTGATGTGTTTTACATGTATGTGGGTTCAGGAAAGAGCTACAGGCTCAGAAATTAACTTTTATGAAAAAATGAGCTAAGACTTCATCTGGTATAAATCACCACTCTTGACTTCAGAGCAGTGGTGATGACTTCTGCTGAACAAGAAGGTGACTGTAGGTGTACATGTAATTTATCTGGATGTTTGTTTACACGCTATCTGAACTGAGAAGTTTATACCTTGGTACAAAGAGGAAATACACTGTCTCTACCTACTGAACATTTTTCAGTTGTGCTCCTGTTCTGGCTCTTCACAAGGATGCTGAAAATAAGTCTTAAACTTGACAGTCCCAGGGGAAACAGGCAGAAGGAGGACAACAGAAGGAGGAAGTGGGCTGAAAATTTAACTTAGCTGCAGTGACTTTGCAATCTCACGTGAACAGAAGAAGCAAGAGTTCTATATGTCACTTTTGCCAGGAGGTGTTGTGGAAGGGGAGGAACAAAGGCTGTTTTACTGTAAAAATATTGTTTAAGCATGGAAATAGTCAGCAAATAAGTGACTAGTGTAAACTGCTGCTTACACAATGGTCTAGATATGCTGCAATTCTTGAGCATCTTGCTGTATTCTTTGATTCACAAGCAACTTGCAGCTTCCAATTTTTTTCTTTCAATCTCCTACAAAAATCCTAACATGAACAATAATTCTCACTGAAGCTCTGAAAATTTAAGTATTTCAAATAGCTTAAGAGATGCATTCGGGCTATATTAAGTAACATTTAAAAATGTCAAAAAATCAGTAGCACATATAGTAGACTGAAGAAAGTGTTTAGAAAGGAAGATACAAGGATTTCCTAGAAATTCAAAGGGAGTGAAATAGCTAGAAACAGGTCTTGAGAGAGCCCTAAACTTTGTGAACATGAGCCTGCTCTCAGTTACACCATCAAAGCAATAAGGAGAGGTATAGTGCAGCAAGTGAGACTGGTAACAATTCTCTTCTTGCAGTCCAAACTCTCTTGGTCACAAAAAAAAGTCATTTGGACTCTTCTTTACTTTTCAATTCTGAAAATTTTACAAAAGGATTGGGAGGGTTTATGGAAAAATGTCCTCAATTCAAAGCTGCTGGCATGTATAATGAAACAAAATATTTCTTACAGCTTCCCTACGTATTTCAGATCATCCAGCTGCTGTAATGTTACAATGACTGAACCAAGCAGCAGAGCAAATAGAAACTACTTGAGAGAAGGAGAATTTCCCAGGAGCAGAGATGGCCCACCCTATTTCCATCCGCACAGGCTGGTGCACCAGCAGCTGGGTAGTCCAGCCTCAGACAGATTTTAAACATGCTTGCTCCAGCAGAGGTATAAACTAGGACTGGCTATTAAAAAAAAATTAAAAATAAAAACCCCACAGCAAAGATATATTGCAGTGAAATGCATGCCTGAGAGACAAAAATAAATCAGTCTTTTTCTCCAAGGTGGGGAGCTGTGTTCAGAATCCACTGAACATAAAACTTCATGGGATTTACAAAATGCAGAAACTCTCCTGATGGCTTTGCTATAAGCACACTGGCATTGTTTTAGACCTAGCTGCAGCTAAATGTCATTGATTCAGCAGATGAAAGGTTAGATCATACGGTATAAATCACTACAGCTCCACGGATCTCAGCTGCTGGAACTGATACCAGGAAGCTCTATACAGGTCCAGAAGGCCATAATTTCATACCCTGCAATAAAAGCTGTAAGGAAAGAGAGTTAGCAGCAAAGGGTTATAGGTGTCTCATATCAGACCGTAAGAGGATTAGTTTCAGACGTATTAGATTGCAGCCAACTAGGCTGACACTGGGTATCAGCACTTTTACTGGGTGCCAGCAACAACTCCACCAAGGTGGTACAAGGAAGACTAAAGCAAAAACATAAATACCTCTGCATCACATGTTCCCAGCACAAGATGAATGAAGACATGATCCGAAATGTGGCTTCTTACTCTTAAACCTGCCCCAAAGCAGAATGAACATTCCACAGGCTGTGAAACCAAAAGCCTGTCTGGCTGTGAAACACAAAGCCTGTCTGGCTGCTGGATGAGCATCATAGACAAGGAAAAGACATTTTACTTGGTTTACTTGGAGCTAAACCACGGCATCATCAGACACTGCGGTGCAGAAGAGATCAACAGCACAGTCCAAGATGCTCGTGGCATATGAAGTTCAAGGATAGCTTTTTAGCCACACAGTTGACCTTTGTCCCCTCCTCTTTTTTTAAAGCCACAGTTCTTTATTCAAATACTCTGTAAAAGCCTAAAAATACAGTAATATGATTAACATGGAACTTCACAACAGAAGATGAAGGTTGGCAATGCAGTGAAGGCAATTATCTGTATTGATTTTTTAGGAGAAATGCCTGTACCCAAAGGCCTTGTCCAACAAGGGGAAATAAGTGAACACTGATCACTTGGCAGCACTGAAAGAAGTGAAGTCTCAAAGTGAACACACTAAAGCACAGGAAAAAGCACCACACAAGTACTTCCACTGGAAAAGCAGAATATTCATGCGTCTGTAAGAAGCAGGGACAGATTACAAAGCACAGAAAAAAGGGAACAAATGTTTAGAAATCCCATTGTAAGGCAATTTTAAGGGAAAACAACAGTAAAAGCATTTGAAATCCACCTTCAAGTTTCCTATCAGCACTTTGTAGTTGAGATGCTGGGACTGCAGGCAGAACTCACTGAAGCAGGCAGAGGTTTTGCACCGCTAGGCACTTGACAGTCCCAGTTCTCTGGAGAGATAAGGTGGAGTGGATAACAACATTTTTACCATCTGCTGCTACATCATGTGAAGAAACCTGTTCTTGAATGACAGTGTTGGTAGAGAACTTATCTTCCCCCTGTCCTTGAAATAACTACAGGGTCAATCATAAAGCTATTGATGGCTATTAGAGCCAGGAAAAATACGAAAGGTAGATATAAATGTTTAAAAATAGTGAAACCGAAATGTCAGAGGGAAGAGTTTTTCTTGGGACTGTGGGCCAAAGATTCTCCTGGCTAACTCCCCTGGAGTCAGTGGAACAGTGCCAGGAGACAACAGGCTCATATCTTTGTCAATAGGGAGCTGCCTGGCTCAGTGTTGCTCTTCTCTTGCAGACTTCAAGGAAGCCTTCCTCCTCTTTGACAGGACTGGTGATGCCAAGATCACCCTCAGCCAGGTTGGCGATATCATCCGGGCACTGGGGCAGAACCCTACAAATGCAGAAATCAACAAAATCCTGGGAAACCCAAGCAAAGAGGGTAAGTGCCCAAAAGTCTTTTGGGCCCTTCTTGAGACTGGGGAACAGCAATGAGGCAACACCAATAGTCACAGCAGGAGAGAGGGAAGCTTTTGCTCTGATGGGGAGTGAGGGGGACTATGCAGCAATACATGGTATTTCACTGATTTCTTTGGAAGAGAATGATGCTGATGGGGAATAGAGGAAAACCTTCTC
Source organism: Gymnorhina tibicen (assembly GCA_013399875.1). Taxonomy (NCBI): domain Eukaryota; kingdom Metazoa; phylum Chordata; class Aves; order Passeriformes; family Artamidae; genus Gymnorhina; species Gymnorhina tibicen. The sequence goes on from VXAZ01008031.1 coordinate 337,653, forward strand.
CTTAGGACATAGAGAGTTCTCTGTAGGGACCATTTTGGTGTCAGCTCAGTGTAGGTATGATACACACTCATTGCTGCTCACAGTCCGTTAGTGCCCCAGCTTTTGCTTGGGGATCTGTGAGTCCATTTCTAACAACTGATACTCAGCTCTTCAGGTCCTTCCAGTGCAAGAACTTCTGCATAAGCCAAGATATGCCCTGGGACTGGAAACCCACCTGTATATTTCAGCTGACTGGAATGGTCTTCCCAAAGCTCCTACAAACCTGGGCACACTGAGACATATAATGGCCATTTATTATTGCAGCCATTTTTTATTTCCTTTTCCTCCCTTTTAGAGATAAAAAGAAAGGATAAATACTGTAGTCCCCTCCTTTTAAGAAGGACCTAGAAGCAGGTGATCTCTGATTTCAGTCATGCAGAACCATATTCAGGTGGGCTAAATTATATTCACATCCTCTGGCCTGATAAAGACAGCTCTGAGCAACGATTCAGAAAGCTTTGGCACCAGCAGGAAGCATTGAGGACTAACACAGAGGTGAGATCATACCAGGACTTGCAGTGATTCCAGCAATAACTGACAGTGACTTTGACACAAGCTACATAGTAAAGCAGGTTTTGTAACTGTATAATGAAAAATATCTGTCACATTTCCATCTATATATTTTGTTGCTGCCCAGATGAAGGCTGGCAATGGAAAGATCCAGGAGGAAAGAAGAAAGACTAAGAAAGATTCTTTTATTTGTCAGCCTTGCTAAAAAAAAAAAACAAACAAAAACTACCCAAAACGAGCAACACTTGGGGAAGTCCTCACTGAGGACTACAACTTTTGGCTCATGAGAGGAAAGGGGTTAAGATGGAGGTCTTAAACCTTAATTGTGAATATAACCAAATTTACTATTGTCAACCCACCACACTGTACTTTCCTAGTTTTAATTAGTTTATTCTTTTGCTAATAGGCTCTGCCACCACATCAAAGAGACCCTGAAGAGGTCAGTAACATGTGAGCAGCCTCAGGGGCTTGTCTAAGTCACCACATCCCACTCTAGTTACCCTTTCCCCACTGCTGGGGCTCAAGATTTTTGTTTGACTGTGTTCTGCAGTTCCCTCACTCTCCAAATCCTTTCAAAGATTAACTCATACAGCAAATTTCACTTCTGATAGAAAAATATAGCATGCACACAAGCATACAAAGCTGTGTGAGAAGGATCCTGGAACAAGGATGTGAAAAATCAGATGTATGTGAAAACTAACTCACAGGATAAGAGAATCCAGATTCTGCAAAGGCGCTGTTAACTTTTGAGGTAAAGGCTAGAAAGAGCTGTGAAAATGAGGTAGGGGAGGCTCTCCTACATTTGAGGGCACATATGCCTAAGGAATACACATACAAATGTCTAGCATGTAGCAACTGGTGGTCTTTTCCCAGAGATGAATGCCAAGAAGATTACTTTTGAAGAGTTTCTGCCCATGCTGCAAGCAGCTGCCAACAACAAGGAACAGGGCACCTATGAAGACTTTGTTGAAGGTCTGCGTGTCTTTGACAAGGAAGGCAATGGCACAGTCATGGGTGCTGAGCTCCGTCATGTGCTGGCTACTCTGGGTAAGGGATCATCCTCTCTGCAAGCACTTCAAAAACTGCTGCTGTGAAGGCATGAGAGAGGGGGGAAAGGCAGTCTAAACAGTTTGAAGAGGCAGGAGGCTACCAAGTCAGACAAGACACTGGGTTTCCTAACTGTGAATCCACAAAGAAAGCAAACAGAGCTCTGGGGTTTCTACTAAAGACCAAAGGAAAAGGCTAGGCTTACGACATCTAAAATCAGGCAAGATATTAAGAGGGCTTGTTATTTGATGAATAGAGAGAAAAGTGTACATCTCAGTGACATAACACAAATGGACAAAAGTAGAGGATTGGCTGCATAGTTTGTTTACTCTGTAGGAGTAACTAGAATCCCTATGCATATATGTCTCTGTCTTCTAAGAAAGTTAAATTAATTAAGCTCATGTCATATATAGGGGTTTTTTCACTAACTCAGAAAATAAGGAAAGCATTTGGAAAAGGTGTAGGTTTCAGCATCAGTTCTGTGTGGAAGAATGAAACAGGTTCTCTCCACTCTCAGGTGAGAAGATGACAGAAGAAGAAGTAGATGAACTCATGAAAGGTCAGGAAGACTCAAATGGCTGCATCAACTATGAGGGTAGGTGCAAGAGTTCAACATCCAGCCTACATTTCTCCTCTCTCTTACAGTTTCATTACAGTGGGCTTTTAGCTTCTCAGGCAAATCAGGCAAAACTTCAGCTGCGTTAGGTCAAAAGACTTATGTGGGAAAACAACCGTGGCAATATGCTTATCCTGCAGTCACACCATGCAAAAGACTCGATTCAGCCATAGCAGAAGAGGCTGTGTTGGTCAACACCAAATCTCTAGACTCTGCATTTCTGTAGAGCAGTTGCAGTGATTGTATCCAATACAAGCTACTGTCTTATCACACTTAAGCAAGAAGAGAGCTTGATTTGTACAACATTAAACACTTAAAACTTTCTATCACCCTATCCGATCAAGTCTGACCAGGTACACATTTTTAATGCCATCAGCTCATGAACAACTGTTATTTTTTGAGTTATTTCCCAATGTAACATTTGCTGCTCCTTCTAACTAGCATATCTGTATTTTTCCACAGCATTTGTAAAGCACATCCTGTCTGTCTAAGAGGAATTCTCCAGGTACCAAATGGTATGTTGTTTTCATTTGCACACTTAACTTCATCCGCTTGCTATGCTTAAAGTCTTCTATATACCCATGGCCAACAGAGGCTACAAAACGATGACACCAACATTTCCCCAACAATATGAAAATAATGAAATGAGATTCTGTCCAAAAGCAAAGATAGCAGGAGTGCAGGTTCCTGGCTCTTGTTCACAGCCCTGTAACTCACTGGTGTTTAGTAGATTTTTCAAACACAATGCAAATTGGCAGCCTGAGACATTTATCCTATAAGCACAATTGAGATTTTTTTTTTAATGGAAATCAAAGCAACACCTTCTAATATTTTGTAGATTTCTGTTAAGACAGAGTGGCCTGAATACTCATGTGACTACTGAGAACAGTTCTTCAAACAAAATAACCATCTGAAGAAGAATATTGTCACAGTCATGATCAATAGCCAAAAGAGGGCTTCAAAAGTACCCAATTATTTAGCACTTCTCCTACAAGTAGGGGAAAACAAAAACAACAACCCCTCCCCCGCCCCCAACCTTCATATGCTACTATTTTGTCCAGAGGAATAAAAAAAATAACCCACAAAAAACAAACCCCGAAACAGCAGCTGTCTTTAAAATGCAAACAAACTATTGTGGGGTTATGTGAATTGTCAGTTATTATATCCAAGGAAATACAAATTCCCAACTGTATGAAACAAACACCTCAAAACAGAAATCAAGGGCTCAGTTTTTCATTTTGCAAGTGTTTCTTCAGCCAATGTCAACTTCAAATACAACTCTCCCATTCCTTCCCAGAACAAGCCAAATTCAGAAAGACCAGATGGCACTCAAGATTTGCCTGAAATTCTTGTTCAGTCTGTCACCATCAACATGGAAACTGCATAGAACTGGATGATATGACTCCAACCCCACCATTTTTTACCAGCACATCCATGGGTATCACCTTTGGGTCACTACACTTTCATTTAAAAAAAACGAGCTTTTACCAAAGCAAACCTCATGGAATAAACTCTTACCGTGCAGGGTCCATCCATCCCAACCATCTCTTTCCATGTTATTTGCATTGAAAAATGTAATTTCTTGGAAAAATAAAGCATCCATAAATCCTTGTGATCACTTTGTGGCTATAAAGTCTTTTTTTCCCCATCTGTTCAAACCCACTCCAAGCAGCATTCAGCAGTTAATTCATTTTCCATTTTGTGGTATATTGCATACCACAAAATAAAGTTTTATAAAAAATATAAATATAGACATTTCCAGTAGGTCACTCTACTTGATCTGAATGAAAAATTCTTTGTTTGGGGTCTGGGAGGAGGAGTAATTAATTAGGGCACAACCACCAACATCAGCATTTACAAAATTTTGGGAGAAGACCTGGTATCTGTTGTCAGAACAGCTCCAATGGTGGCAAGACTCAAAACCAGGCAGGGTGGCCCTGCAGAGCCACTTTTCCCAGGAAAATCTCCTCTGTACTGCTGCAACAGCAGGTAAACAGCACTATTAGGAAAGTACCTACCTGCTGCCTTTATTTACAGCTTTATGAACAACTAGAAAGAGCAATCAGAAGTTACAGCCACCCTGAAATGCTCTCTAACTGGGAACAGACCCAGCACCAGGCAAGAAGAGGCCAACTACCCCTTCTGCAGCAACAGTGGGAATAGCCATTGCTCAGGGAAGTATTGTTGCATCCCTGCCCTTAAAGGTAGCTCCTCTCTCGTCCTTAAGTGTTCATGAAACTGCCTGAATCCCCATCCGGGTATCAGCCTGTTCTATTAAAATCCTACCTTGCCTTATTGAGTTGCTATGCACGAAGTGACCATAATTCAAGTGCCAACAGGTGCAGAGGAGTGGCTGGCACCAGAATAAACCACAGCCGTTCAAACAACAGCTGCCTCTTTTCTGAGGCTTCCCAAAAAATCTCCCATTTAAACCCTCACCATGCTGGTACACAGGGCCAAATGAACCTGTGAATTATACCCTGCCCAGAGACTTATGCCAGCAGATAGCTTATAAAGGGTTGCAGTTGCTACACTCAAAATGCAAAAAACCATGGATAGAAGAAAGAAGAAAAAAGGAGTTATTAAACTTCATCCTAAAATGGCAATTTTAAAAAGTGCAGGCTACATAAGCAGACTCAAAGCACTGCTACACAGCCTATACACCCACGCTCCAGGCAGTTTCTCTTTCCAAGAAACTCTGGATCTCAGTAGTTGGGAAAGCAAAAAACTGAAAACCAAACCAACATTTCATTATTTATATATGTGTATATATATATAGTGAAAAAGAGGCTGACAGCATATACATATATACATACATATATGTATATGCTGTCAGCCTCTTTTTCATACTGCCTTGACAATCCTGCACTGATATGTGGTCACAGAACCTGCCTAGTCCAAAGTTGGACACAGCCCTAAAGGAAAGGCTGAATTTTCCATCAGGTGCTGGGTTTTGGGGTTTTTTTTGGGAAATTGCAAGTTTTATTAATTTCTAAAATATTTGGGACTCAAGCCTGGACAACTAACAAAGTGGGATGACTTCTCATCACTGTAGAAGCAGACGGATTTTTAAGATGGCTAGTTTTTAAAAACTCACATTCATATTTTTGTTTAAAACAAAATACAAGATTATGAGATGTAACTAGACTGACAGTATTTCTCTGGATTGTAATTGCAAGGAATCAAGGTAATACTAATTACACTACTCTCACTCCTCAAAAATTAAAGTACAAATAATTGTTGTAGCCAAAACATGAAAACAAAGAGAATACTCCTTTCCTATTAAACTGAGGTCAAGCCTCAGAGTATTTCATAGAGCTGTACAAGGAATGGATTTTTATGCTATCCAAAGGTTTTAGTAAGTTTTTTAAATTTCCACCCTAAATTGAGAGAAATATCTGAAAAAAATGTTCACATTCTCATAAGATCTTAAATAACTCAGTCATTTATAAAGAATAGCAAATACTTTATATACTACTAGCCTCTTTCATCTAGTGACAGCTTCAACATAAACCTTTTTATTTATCCATTTTGAAAATGAAGAAACAAGATGATTTGGAAACCTAATGATAAGGGGGTTTGGGGCTTTTTTGAGAAACACACAAAACTGTCTTAAAATCAGCTTTAATTTCATCAATAAATCCCACTGAAATGATACCCAATCTGAAAGCACAGTTTGGAAATGCATAAACAGCTTTGGTGCCTCATCTGTAGGAGAGCAGAGAAACCTCTTACTTTGCCTCAAAACCATTTAAAGATTGAACTTTTTTCAACCTGCTGCTTCCATACTAGTAAAACAAACATCACTCAGAGGTCTGATCCTGGGGAATGCTCCTCACTAAAGGCTGTTTTCTCTTATATTTTGTGTTCACCTAAGAAAAGAAGTACTCTGCACAACCAGCTTCTCCAAGAGTGATGGAAGACCCCAGCAGCAGGGGAAGGAAAGCCAGCCTGCATCTGTTCAGGCTCTGAATAGAAAAAGCAATTCTCAGTCCCTGTCATCTGACACCTCTTGCCATCACTACATTTGCTTTGTATTTTAAATAGAACATGGTTAATGAACATACTTTCCACTACTCCACCCAACTGACAGTTTAACTCCTTGGGACCAAGACTAAATTCCCAGAGGAAGGTCAAGATGTGAATCACCAGTCCTTGGTATGCAGCACTAGATCCAGCTACTGGCATGGGGAGCAGGCAGCCAACAAAACTGAAGTGTCAGAAGGATTGAGGAGAGATGGTCATTGGCTCCAAGGATGTAATTCTGCTCTTGGCAGAGGCTGTATTCATCGAGTTAGCCACTATGACATCTCCATAGCTGCTTCTGCCAGGCCAGGGATAGCCAAGAAACCTCTCAAAGAATGGGATTCACGTGCACAGAGCAGAACGGATTTCAGACAGCAGGGAACTGCAAGAGGAGCAATGTCTCTCAATCTAGCACTGCTCAAGGGTCCAGGTCTCTGTCTGGGAAAAGGCAGAGGCTGTTTTCTACTACTCACAGTGCTTTTCTCTGAAGGTATCCTAGACCCAAAAGTGTCAACCATATTATCAACAGAAAGACCTCTTACATGCAGGAGCTGAGTATCAGAAACACAGATGCTATTCTTAAAAGGAACAACTGTTTCTGCACTCTATCAACATTCTCCCTAGTCTTGGGCTGTATTTTAATTTATTTTAGAAGAATGGTTTCCAGACAGTGGGTGGTGCAGCTCTGTGCAGAAACAGATACCATATGGACAGAAAGGGGCATTTATCCAGGACAACAAAGCACAGCAGGTCAGGTGTGCCTGATGTGTCAAGAGTTGAGTACTGGTCTTACAGCACCAGAGTGTTGAACACAGTGATCTCCACCCACTGCCCCAAACTCATTTGGGCAAAGGTTGTTCAGACATGTCTCTAAAAATCCTCTCTGTGTGGCTCTCTTTTTCTCATTTCCAGGAGCTGCTAGACACTGGTCATTTCTCCCTCCCACCTACAGACCAAGAAACTGAGGAAGCACAACAGGCTATAACATCACTTGGGTCCTTTGCACAGATCTGCTAGCCCTGACCCTCATGGTACAAGGACAAACCCAAGGAGAAGAAAGTTTAGCAAAGACATCCTCTTGCTGGCAGGCAAACTTGACTGTTGACATCACTAAGACCTTTCAGCCTTCATATCTGTCTTCTTCACATTAGTACTGAGGTATTTTTAAAAAGCCACAGTACACACAACACTCCTGTCTGAACAAACTCCACAAATGTAACCCTCCCAGTGAAGTAAACTTGTTTCAACAGCAAAGTATTTTCCTTTTTCATATAGTTCCCCTCTTATGGCACCATTCTTACAAGAACAATTCCACTTCAGCATGTTTTCAACCAAATCTCAGACTTTAAACACAACACATTTAAGCACCCTTCTTCCAAGTTGTCCCAGTTTTGCTTGCCGGTGTCTAGAAGTGGGTGGATCTTGGAGCCAAGTGGGCGTGACCAGGTTGCTACGCTACACCCCTCAAATCTTTCACGGAAAAAAAAGGTGAACATGTGCCATTTTGTTCTGTTTCTTCCTCAGAGAAATCGCCAATGACCAGCACTCTGGACTCTGCCTCTTTTTAAATCACCCTCTCTTTTGTATACTTTTGTTATTAATACTGTTGCTGTTACTGTTAATTTTTCATCCTATTGTTTTTATCTCAATCCATAGTGTTTGACTTTGTCTCTCTCTGACCAGAGGTGGCAGGGGGAGGGGAGCAGCTTATTTGGAATTTATTTCCCAGCTGGTTTTAAACCACCACACAAGTACTATCTTATTGTCAATGCAATCCTCCCACAGATTTAAATCTACTCCCTTCTTATGCCAGGGAGGCTGACTTTTACAGGGATACAAGGAAGTGCTCAAACATTTAACACAGAAAAGATACTTCTTTACTAACCTGTTATTTCTCATTTATTTTATAACAAAAAAATGCAATACTTTCATTTACCCAGGCACTTATATTTACTTCAAAATGAAGTATCAAATGTTGCTGAAAATATCAAATTTCACACACATCTATCTTCTAGACTAATTGGCACAGTACATATCAGACCATGGTTTATTAGAGCATTAAACTGAATTTTCCATTATCAAAATCTATGGTTTGGGAGGATGGTATAGATTAGTTCATAAACTATCATTTCTCCACCACTGTAGCAATAATGGGTAGCAGCACTCCTAAATCAAACTGTTTCCTGTAAAAGAAAGGCTATTGCCAACCCTCTGGAAAGGGCTTGCACTAAGAAATGAATGAGGCAGATTGATAAATGCAATAAAAACCATCTGTGTATTTCCTCAGCAGCATGAAAAGTATTTCAAGAGGGATTATTCACACTGGTTAAAAGAAATAGCAATGATAATAGTTATTTGCAATTATACTTTTAAACAGAAAAAAATCACTTTCACCATGTCTCCATAGTTTACATGCATCATTTATTTTGTTGGAGACTACAGTCTTACACTGGATGAAAGGCATTTAGGCACAGAGAAATGTCACAGGGTGAACTGCAGCCAGTGGGTGCAAGGAATTCAGCTCCTGTTCAACCACAAACATCCGTTGAAGCTCACTTGGCCTCTTCATGGTCTTGTGAGTAAAACTGGTCAATGAGGAGCACATTAAGAGAGGGACCAGGACAGGGAGACAGCACAAAGCCTTGAGAAAGCCAATGCTAAAAGCAGCACCTCACAGTAACTCTGCAGTTATGTTCTCCATAGCCACCTGGAAAACTTCTCCTTAGGGCACTTTTCTCTGTGCTGACCTTTCTCCTTCTCTACTCCCTGTTGTCTGCCAGGCAGCAAAAGAAACTGACTGTTGTGCCTTTGGTCTACATCAGAGCATGTAGGTTGGAACAATTTCCAACTTCTTTTGATCTTACTTAGCAGGACAGGGTTATGTAGTACGGGTCACATCCATTTTCCATGAAGGCAGATCGTTAAGAAAACCAAAAGTGAGGAGGAGTGCCTAACATGATTCTACCTCACCAAGTCTGGCCACTCTGGAGGTTGTTTTTCCATGGCTCTGCTACAAGAACCAAGAAATCACAAGTAAACCCCATGTACCACATGGAGTAAGAAGAGTAAATGTCTCTCTTGTGGTTGCCATGAGATTTGTGAAGCAGGCTTGGATGTGAAAATGTGGAGAAACAAAGCACCTGTAATTCATTACAGTTGCGGAAAAAAGTCTCATGCACTGAAGCCAATCACATTTTGAGGGTTTTCGTCTTGAAACTTGATTCACACTTCATGCAGATTTGCAGTTGGCAGCCACAGAATGCTTGCACTGAAGGGAAGGCCTTGTGATACAACACATCTAAAAAAAGAGTTCCTTTTCATGATAAAATGTTACTGAATTCAAAGCCCTTCTGGAACTAGCTGAGCTGCACAAGCCCCTTTTAAAAAATCTCAACAGCATGCCCATGCTTACCTTTTCATGGCTGGATATAAAGAAAGAGAAAATAATGAAGAAACCTTGTAGTCGGGTATACCTCGTAGGAAGATCAGTGCAGCACAGGGTTTGCACCCTCAAAAAGTTTAACTTTGTTGTGACAGAAAATCCCATTGGATGTCTCCTTCAGTCACATCTTCTGCATACAGTGCATGACAGTGATTGCCCACAACTACAGTGAGGATGGTGGTATTTAATTTCCTAGAGCCTAACTAATTAGCCAGTCCTAAGAACATAACCCTCATCCACCCTGCAGAACATTAAGTGTGTCTGAAGCCACCACTTAGCATTAAATGCTTGGAGCAGAGGCTAGAGAGAGCCTGTAAGACAATTTTAAAACTTTACAAGAAATTATGACTGAAGAAAGCCTTCAAATAGCTGCTAAAAAGGAATTGCTATCCACCCTATCATTAACATGCAAAATAGTGCAGCGATCCAGTAAGCAAGCAAAGTTTCTAGATTGTTTTCCAGAGTTCCTGGTACTCAGGACTCATTAAAAAGTCTCTCTTCTCTGAAGAGAAGCAACTCTTTCCAATTCCATTAACTGAACTCTTTTCTAGGGCTCAAGAAAACCCTGGAATTTTTTGAATTTTTGAATTCCAACCAGCAAAAATAAGAGAAAGATACATCTCCTTCTAGGTAAAAGGGATTAATTGCTTCCTATGCTTTTGTTACCCAGTTTAGAATTCTGCATCATTCAAGGAACAACAAGAACATTGTGTATGACAGAGGGGTCAGATGACAGGGACTGTGTATGCCATATACACCTGAAACCATAGGCTGGGCTTCCTCTTAGGCTATTACATTCCTCAGCTTTACCAACTCAGAGACACAAAACAAAAATAAGTTTTCTCTTTTATATTTCTAAGTATCAGCTCTCCAGACTTTTTGCTCAGGAAGGCATTTTCTTTGGCTCCTTGTGACACAGACATATTTTTTACTCCATGCTATACTGAGCACTACCATTTTTGAAGTTGTTCCCCTTCATGCAAATGACGGTGCTTATTAACTGCCTCATCAGTTTAAAAAGTGGTTTCAGTTCAGAGTTTCTCATCTGTAACCATCCTGTCTGTTTCAAAAGCTAAGTCACTTTCTAGAAGACAACAAATAAAACACTTCTGTCTTTGCTTAACTTACAAGGTTTCTTCTTGTCTGTCCCTTAGTCATACAGGAGCATATTCGATCTTCAGAGCAAACGTTGATGCTCTTACTGTACCTCTTGCTCACCTCTGATGGAATAAAAACCAGCAGTTAATTGAACATGTGTATGGTATGAAGGCCACACAGCAAGAACACTTTTTCATAAGAGCAGGACTTGTTTACCTTCTTAGCAAGTCTGCTAGGGCTGTGAAACTAGGCGTGCAAGGAAGGCAGGCCAGTATCTATGCAAGGTGAGTACAGCCCCACAATCACAAAGAAGCCTTGCTAATCACCACAGTAGGAATATAGCCATCCCAGGATGCCTTCCTACATTTTCTAAGCTCAACACCTACCCCTGGGCAAGGGTGATGCTTGCCTAATTCGCAGTCTTGAAAGCAGCAAAGCAAAGAAATCCTTCTTTCCTCAGTGTAGAGTAAACCCATTACATTAATTTACACAGTTTGGTAGTAGCTTCCATCATGTTATTCCTGCCAAATTTGGTGCTACTTTCTTAGACACAGACAAATTCTCTCTCAACCCCTTGCTAAATGGGGGATAAGAAAACATACTTTTCTATTTGCCTGGACTAACAGGTCCAGCCACAGCTGATAAACATCTATTGGTCTCAGTATCTAACACAATTATTGCAAAACATGGAAATGGGTCCATATCATGACGGACACCTTAAACGCACACCTCTCAGTCCCTTTCACACCACCAACTCAGAACTGGTGAGAATGTTTTTAGGCAAGGGCTGATGTAAGCTGGCTTTCAGCCGAAGACCTGTGAAGGAAATACTGAGTAGTTCATTAGAGCTACTGTATCCAAACTCCCAGTGATTGGTACATGAAATGATACATATGTATTCTGCACTTTTGAAAAAAATAAAGTGTTAAAAGAGCAGTAAAGCTAGAGAATTTAGGATTAGGAAACCCTAGCTTCAAAGTTACTTGGCACTTCCGAAGAAAAAGTAGGTCATGAGGGCTGATCTCAGTGTTGTCTTTATCATTTGAGCTCTATTAAATCAGCCAAATGGAGCAGCTTTCTCCTAAATACCAAACCAATAACAAACATGAAGTTTGAAACTGTAAGCATTGATACTGCTTGAACAGAGATGCTGTAAAACACTATTAGAAGTATTTAATACCACAACACAGGATGTCACTCATTTTGATTCTGATACAATAAAAAGTACAGAAGTAAAATTTAATCCTAACACAACTATAGCACTTACTACACATCAAGGGAGTAGTCCTTTTCTGGGAGATAATGCCTTACTTGCGCAGCCCTGTTTCATGCAATGCTCTCAACCTTCAGCAACACCTTAAGTATATTTATGTCTGCTGTGTTCATCAAGTGCCTTTATGTGCCTTTCATGTTCACAAACTACTGCTCTGATCTATGTTGCTCAAAAATCAAGTGCATTTTTAATGGTTTGCAGCTGATTTACATAGGACAAAACTGATCAAGAGACAAATTTCACTGATAATGTGAATTCTTCATAGCCTTCCTTGAGAGCTTTTACCCTGTGCCACATGCTAAAGTAAATGCAAACTGATGAACACCTGAGTAGTTGAAGCTTCTTTCTTTGGTATCAGACTTAACAAATTCTCCCCACAGAGGAAAACAGGACTTCAGTCTGTAACTTCTATCTTCACTGGGAGTGCTCCCTGAAACTACTGATCTTCTTGAGCTTTGGTAGAAGTGATTTTGAAATAATTTACTGAGCAATTCATATGGTCAAGCTCCAAATCGGCACTGCTGCATGCTGAAAACTGCTGACAGCTATCTAACTAACGAAGATATGCCTGCATGGGCCAGCATCCTAGACTGGCAACCATTTTAAAACACATTATTTTGAGGTTTCATGTTGGAAGACCCAGGGAAAACAAAATCCATCCCATGGTGAGGTATCACCTGCCACCATCACCTTCAGACCTGTCAAGTCTCATTCTCAGCTCCATGAGACTCCCACGTGCCTCTTTCGGCTGATTCCCAGCTAATGCTGGACCTCACACGCTGGCCTTGGAGATCTCCGGTGCTCCTAGGCACATGCTGAAGAAGATGGCTCTCCTGCCAGCTGTGTGCCTATATGCTACATGTGGTCAGAGAGTGACAGCACAGTTGGGGTGCTCTGCCAGGATGGAGGAATGAGAGCTGGTTACCAGGGGCCCATGCCCACTTGAAGATGCGACCATTAGCTGCTGCTTGTCTCTGTCTGTCACATCATCTCACACCCTATGACTGACACTGTGTGACCCCATGCAAAGGCACACTAAGGAGAGTCACGTATCAAGGGGGAAGCAAGCTGAGAGCTCTGCATCTTATTGTAGCTCTCCCTGCACTATAATGCCAACATTAAAAAGTTGGGACAAAGAACATGGAGGTCCCCTGATGGGCACATGTGCTAAACTGGCACTTCTTCTTGAGAAAAGATAGCACATCAGCTTTAAATAACCTACTCAGAAACCAAACCTCTAGGCTATTCATATCATGAATGTCAGACATGAACAGTTGGACTCACTCTTTGCAACACAGACTGAAAGTCTAAAAAGGAAATAAAGGGCTTTGTGAGAGGGGCCAGTGCTGTCCCTTGTTGTGTTTTCAAAACCTCTGGTCAGATCCCGCATCTTGGCTTTACAGACAGTATCACCACCACATGTGGCAAAACAGAGGAACACAGGTAACCAGGCTGTTTGAGCAGGAGCTTCCATTATCCAGATACAGAGACAGCCATCTGTCAGAAATCACACTCAGGGCTGGACATGGTGGCAACAGCTGTGAGGGGAGCTGTTCAGAATGACTGATGATTCAAGAAGAACATATCTATAAGCAGATCTTCCACTTCAAATTTGTACCTTGGATAGCAAACATTATTCAAAAGCAAGCACATGGCAATAAAGCTCTGAGAAAAATTAGAACAGTTGCATCCAAGGGCTACATTAACGGGCAGTTTTTCCCATTAAGTTGTCTGTTATCAAAATAAAATCCAACATACCTATCCCTGGAGGAGAACACCCTTCCACAGCAACAGATGCTGCTGCAGACGTAATAGGACTAATGATATCCCAGCTCAGGAATATACATGGAAAGCTGCAGGTGAATTATCTGACAGAAAAAATGCATACAATGAGACTTGTTTGCTCAATTCTTTTAAAAGTTCCTTTACTCTGCAGTGGGAATGAAAGACTGAAAAAATTGTCTCTTTTTAGAAACAGATAATTCCTTTTATATGGCTGTTCTTACCTGAATATACTTATACAGTCTACACGTCTGGAGAATACATGTTTCTCAGATGAACATTAAGTTTGACAAAAACCAACCCGATTTTCATTTCAACCTGTCTTACCCACAGAGCTCTGAACACTTTTTCTTCAGGTAACATACAATTCCTTTATTTGCTAACTCTGTATCTAGCAAGGCTATGTGCATTTTTTTTTCAGCAAGATAATGCTTTAAATTACATTCACTGTAGTAAATGTTAGACATTGTTCACAGCAAAGCAGACACTGAAGAGAACGCAGATTCTTTCCAGCTGTAGCAATGACTTACTAACACTGGAAATAATGAAATAAACAACCATAAATGCATGACTGAGAAGAGACTGCTCAACCAAACCAATTCATAGCAAAGCCCAAAAGTCACAAAATCCTCAGGTCAGGGCTGTACACACTGTAGGGGAGCCCTCTGACTTGGTGTCTTTACATTACACTGGCAACAGTTCTAATACCAAAGGAGCGGATATTGCTACTTCTGGGTATGACGAGAGTCACAGTGTTTATCACAGAGTAACAGAGATCTATGCAGTTTGGAGTGTCAAAGGAAAAAGTCTGCCACTAACCCAGCAGCAGAGAACTACTAATTTGGGACAATTTACACCCAATAAGCTAGGGCAAACGATATCCTCTACTGAGCCATCTGTACCAGAGTTCAGGAAGAAGGGACAGGCCATGTACTGGTATGGGAGATGACCATAACAAAGAGAAAGCATCACCATGAAGGGCGGAAAATAAGAATTAGAGATTCAGCCCATGACTATGCCTCCAGGAGGAACAGATGTGCAGGGACCAGACAGGGCTAGGAAGGAGTACAGTACTGTCACTTAACTCTAGCTCTGCTGTGTCTCTGTAAAGACCCATTAGGCTGTTGCAAGAATGACTGATGCATTCAGTCAAGAAAAGCACAATCCTGAACTGGAAACAGCATCTGTAAGGAGCAACAATGCATTTGCACTCTCTGTCCTGTTGCAGTATCTACTTCTACTCTGTTTTCTGCAAGCACAATGAAAAGGAAAAAAATTGTTCTTAATGTCTTATTTTTTGTAGCCACCCTTCTTTCCCAAAGAATGCCAAATGTCAATCTGATTGCCACTGTCTGTTTAAGGTATTTCCTGATCCCAGAAACTGATCCTTGAAGCCTGGATGATGTTTACTTTTCTGTGGCTTAGGACATCTCTCAGCTCCATTATAGTGCATAGGTGCATATGTGATGGGATATGTCCTGTCAGATTTTCTTGCTACAACAAAGCCACCAAGACTGTAAACTGGGTGACCTGGCATCCCTGGGAATGCAAGTCTCCCTGTCAGCCTCCTGCTTGCTAACAGACCTATGACCAAGATGCTGGGCTTACCCAGGAGCCTACACCTGCTTAAGGAAGGCACTTTCCAGGAGGCTCTACCTGACAGGACCTCATAAGCATAGCCAAATTTTACTTCTGTAAAGTAAAATTCTGTACAAGTTCAGTAATTCCTAACAATCTCCTTTTTACTTCTTCCCTGTCAACTGCTCCTGCATGGTTCCCTCCTGCCTACTCTGATATAATAATATGAGATCAGACTCCCAAATGAAAAAGCAGGCTGCAACTGGTTTTGTAATGCAGATGCTTCTCTCTATGAGTACAGACAGCTCTGTGTATTGCCAATATGTCACACTGAAAACACAGTCTCTTGTCGAGAGGAATTGCAGCTTTCAGACAGGCTCATCCATAGGAATAGCTATTCCTGTAGTGCCATCTCCTGGCTTAGAGTGTAGGAACACAGCAGCCGAAAATATTTTTTATATATGTTAAAAAACTTCACAACCGGTTTAGTCTATGGATCAATATAAAAAAACACCCAAGCCACAAGCATTCTTTCAACGGATTTTGTACAATACACTCCCAATAAAGTATTAGTTTAAAATGACAAAGTTTTGAAAAATATCTTCTGGTCCAATCTGCTTTGCACCTTGAGCCTTTTCAGCATTTGTTTTATTTCTCAACAAACATCAATGTTCAAGACTTCCTTTTTGCTTAAATTTTTTGTGCCATCTTATGACTCCAGAGGGTAGTTCCTGAGAGTTCCACACCACCACACAGGAAGTGAGGGAAAGTATGTAAAACCCCAGTTATGAGAACTGTGTATCATTTAAACCCCATATTTAATGATGACTGGTAACATATCTTTTCTAGATATCAGATCTAGTTATCAGATCCCTATAGCATATCTAGTTATGTCTATCATTTTGTATGTCAGGTTATTGTTGGTAAATGAAGCTGATAGGAGCTCCTTTCGTGGTGAAAGATGCCCATTTATGGCTCAAAACTCTCCCAAAAGGGCTGACTTCGGAGAGTATCCTCTGTCAGGACTATGCCCCGTGCAGCAGGGTGACCTCAGGAGCCAAAAGGATGAAGAACTATGAGCAGACTATTAATCTTTATTCTTCTCCCCACCTCCAGTCGTTTGCTCTTCTTTAAAGTAATGCCTGTTCTGATATCGAGCCCCCCAAGATGTGAATAACTGTTTGAGTAAAACTTTGAATGTTGGGGGTTTTTTTTTGTTGTTAATCAGTACAGTTTATGAGCATTGCAGTAACTGGGGGAAAGGCAATTCTGGCAGTGGGAGATTGTGACCACTGACTCATTGACCACCTGCTCAAAATAGACTCCAGACTCAAACAGAGGGAAGAACTGCACATGAGGACTAATTTGCATGAGAAGTGAGAGATGTAACTAGCAAATAGGGGGTTGAGTAGTAATTAATAAAGAGATTATGTAATAAAATGTATGCCTATAAATAGTGTAAAGCTTTGATGAATGGGGAGCTAGCCTTTTATGGGTTACCACCTAGCTCCCTACTTTGTGCAAACTAGAATTAAAAAGATAGAAATACCTTGCCTCAGTGTGTGAATTGGTGCTGTACGATGGGTAACATTCAGAACAATACCTCCATCCTTTTGAAAGCCCCTGCACACAATAATCATAAACTGCCTAATTTAGAGAACCAGCACTCACAATAAAAAGGAAAGAAAAAGAAAAAAAAGAAAAAGCACACACACACATATACACCCCGCAAAAAAACGTGCTAAATTATTTTGGTGCGCAGGTTCTGCAAATCAAAACCCACTGACACCAGGAGGACCGGGCCCACGAAGGCAAAATGGCCAAAAGGCCCAATGACGGGCAGCCTTCAGGGGAGGGGGCTCAGGTTCCAGCCATGCCGCCCTGAGGGGGTGACAGCCCCTTTCCTGAAGGCTCTGAAAGAAGGAGGACAGAGCCATGGCCAGGAGGGTCGTCCCTCACGCCGGGTGCCATCACACGAGCCGCCTTCAGAGCACAACCCCTTCGTCGGGCTGTCACCTTTGCTCCCGCTCCTCTCCATGACGTGATTGCAAAGCTACATTAGGAAAAATATTAATTATACAGCTGTTTCACCATACTCCCGCCTCCAGCCCGGAAGAGATTTACAGCCGTAGGTAGGCGGGCACAGGGATAACTCACGGGGCTCCAGAAGCAGTGCCGCCCTGTCCTGGCCCGCCCTGTCCCGTAAGATGGCGGCTTGGCTGCTCCGCCTGCGTGGTCTCCTGCGGGCCGCTGGCTCCCGGCCCTTCTCCGCCCAGCCCAGGTGAGCGGGACCGGCCATGGTGGGCAGCGCTGGGGCGGAAGGCACCGATCCGTGAGGGTGGGTGAGCGCCCCTGAGCTTGGGTTCCGTAAAGACCGGGGTGAATGTCTTTGCCCACCTGCTTGGGGGTGTCGTATGTGCTGTCCATTCTGTGTGGATGTGTGTACGCATCTCTGTGTGTGTTTGGAGGGTGTGGATGCGTGTGGTCTGTATACGTGTAGCGGGAGGGTTACAGGCGCTATAATGTGCACATATGTGTGTGTTTGCGCGGCCGTGCCCCCATCGCAGGAGGCAGCTGGGGCTGGGCGAGCCCCACTAGCCGCGCGCGCCCGGGAGCCCCAGTGCATCCATCCCCGTGATCGCCCGACCTTTGCTCCACTTCCCGGGAACAGCGAGTCCCGTGCTGGCAGCAGGCGACAGCCGGGCGTGTCCTTGCCCGGGCACCGCGTTCCCCCGTGGCAGCAGTGCTCGGGCTCAGGGGCTGGGGGGAGCAGAAAGGCTACGGGGAACAGAAGAGCAGGAGTGGGATCACACCTTCCCAGACCTTCGCGGTGTCTCTCCCAGGACTGTCGTTGAGAATAAGGGAGCAGCCAGGCCCTTCCCTGTGTGACATGTGGGGTGTGAGCCACAATTAAACAAAAGGGTGGGCTTAAATAAAGCTCAACGTCATCTTAAACAGCTTTAAAAATAAGGTGGAGCTTTTGAGAGAGCCTAGCTTTGAGGGTACAAAATACTCAACAAGCAAGTTGCTGTATCCCATTTTTCCCAAATATTATTAGAAGTAAATATAGTCTGTGTTTCAGGGGGATTATTTCACTGGCAGAGCCTGAGTAACTACATGTGGTAGTAAACAAAGACTTGTGTCTCTATAGCAGAGTAAATAAGCGTAGGCTCAGCTGAGTTCTGTAGGACTACGCACAGTTGATGTGTGGAGGAACTGAGAGGTTAACAAAATAGTTTGAGAAAGGAAAAGTGAATGCCTCTTCCATGTACTCAGCTCTGTACTTAAAATTTCTGATGCTTCATGGCAATACAATAAAAGCACGTCAAAGAATCCAGTGCACAAATATAAGAAGTGAATTTTCATTTCAGCCTTAAAGTTGTATGTCATCCTTGATGTTCCAAACCCCTACAAAAGCTTTGTAAACCCTTCTTTCTTATTTCATAATTATACTTTCCTTGTGTCATTTCTACTGCTGATATTTACCACTATTTAAGTTTTTATTTTTTTGTTAAAGCATCATTTTGTTTTTACATATGTTTTCGTTGGGGTAACTTTATTCTTTTACCTATGTATGTATTGTTATTGCTTTTAATTTATTTGAAGTGTTAAGGACAAACCAAACTTGCTTTACGTCCGTTAATAGTCCAGTGGAGTGCAGTGTATGTTAGTCCTTTGTATTTATCGTGGGTATCCTTTAGACCTAATGGTGTGCCAGAGTTGGGATGTGAACTATGTTTAGTAACACGGGTGTTTCCTCCCTTTTAAAAGGGTTATGCAAATAGGTTGCCAGTGTCCTAACAGATGCATTAATTTGTCTTGTTTTAGTCCTCTGCAAACAGAACAGCATGGCACAAAGCGCTTGGAACCATCTTCTGCTAAAACTTTGACTGATATAGGCACTCGGAGGATCTTCTCATCAGAGCATGATATCTTCAGGGAGAGTGCCAGGAAGTTCTTTCAGGAAGAAGTACTGCCTTTTCACACAGAGTAAGATAACCTCTTAAACATTTTGGTTTGCCAATATTCATTTTTCCCCAAAATGCTTTTTGCGGTGTTACCCCTGATACAATAGGATATACAAATTTACCAAATTAAAACAAACTTGTGAAAGTCATGCGTGAAGGAAAATCACCCATAATCAAAATTGAATGCGTCCTTTGGGCTCCGGTGTAGGCAATCGGGCATCCTCAGCTTAGGCCCATGAGCAGACAAATGCAGTTTGCAGAGTTGCAGCATAGTTTCCCTGCCTGTAGGATTAACTGACACAGATGTTTTTGGGGAAGAGCTGGGGGACAGTTCAGTTCCCACACTATTGGGAAATAGTTACTGAAAAAGGCTTTAATCATGTGTCTAGGTTACTGTCTCTCTTGCAGTAGATTTTGTAGCTATATACAAGTACATATAGCATGGTGAGGTGAACCATGTATTACCAAGAAACTTGCACAAAACATCTTTGTTTGAATTTCTTTATTTTTTATTTCTGTGGAAATATGTGCATTTTCTGTGCAGAGTAGGAGTGTTGTAATTCCACCGAACTAGATCTGGAGGGTGGTTTTAGCCCTTATTTTAGCCATATCCAATCATATTATAGTGGTGGATAGGAAAGAAATTAACTCAGGATATGTTTTTGAACTGAAAGTGTCAAGCTGTAGTAGGGTCTTAAGCAATTTCTAGTTTACTTGAAGTGAAAACAGCTAGGGGTGGTGAAGGGCTTATTCTGAAATTGCCCTGCTAGATGAGACTATCCTGATATAGCTCAAGTGTGTATCCACAAACAGCTGAGGTGCCTCAGTTGAGTGGGTGGAGCGTCATGGCTCTGGGGCAAGAATGAGCAGCAGGAAGGCTTACAGCAGGGTTGGTGACAGCTATTATTTTTTTTATCCTCAAACCACAACCTCATATTAGTATGCTTTTCCACTGTACAGTCATACTCTATCCATAAAACCAGATGTTTTCCCTCATTTTGTGTTAGAAGGACTTCCAGGGCAGGTTCATGTACATGTATTGGCTCTGCTTGAGGTTGCTGAAAATCCTATTTGCCATCTTGCTGACAGAACAATTTCTTAGGGAGGCTGGATCAAGTCAAACTTGTGTTCTTGCATCACTTCAGTGACTGATGAACCACTCTGTTCTCACACTTCTGAAGTAAACAAGGAGGCTTCAGGCACAGTATATTAATTGTCTGGGCTGAGGTGAAGAGACAAATGTAGCATCAGTGAATGCAATTGTGGATTATTTTGAGGAGGAGAAGCTTTGGTGCTGGGTGAAGTAGAGACAGGAATGTCCCTGAAAGTGGGGGTCAGGGGCAAAACAAAGATGGTAAAAAGAGATTTAAGATTTCCAGTGTAGGAGCAAAACTCTGTGAATCAACTTAAATACTGGAATAGGTTGCCTGGAGAAGCTGTGGCTGCCCCATCCCAGGTGTCTTGGGGTGACTGTGCTGTTGTATCCCCTACCACCGCTCTATGCCCAGACATGATTCCTGAGCCTTTCTATGCCTTTAAAACTGGATGCAAGAGACAGAGAAAAAAACTGAGCGAACTTTTCAAAACAGTTTGTGCTTCAAGGACACAGAGATTAGCTACTTCTGCGGCAGGCAGAGGAAGCACTTTTTCTCTGGCTTTTTCGGTCAGTTTTCTTCAGCTCTGTTTCTTCGGAGAGGGACGGAGAGTTGAGGTTTTTTTTTCCTCTTGGGACTTCGTTTTTTTTTCCTTCTTCTCTTCTGGACTTGTTCGGAACACCAGAACATCAGAACCCCACCGGGGGACCTTCCACCGGCCTGGAGGGGGGCCCCCCACGCCAACCCAGCTCCGAGGAGGAGGAGAGAGACTACACCCACAGAAGGACTCTAAAATCTTTCAGGTTTTCTCTCCAGAGCGAGAGATTTTATTATTTAGTATTATTAGTATTGTTTTCCTGTGTGTTTGTTAAATAAATAGTTTTATTTTCTCCTTCACTTTCCTCTGAGGAAAATTTGTTTTTTTCCCGAACCCAAGTGGGGGAAGGGGTGGTTTGTAACCTGCCTTCCTTCGAGGAGACGTCCCTTTTGGACGTTTCCCTGAATTTGGCCTAAACCATCACACCAGGGAATGTCCAAAGCCAGGTTGGATGGGGCTTGGAGCAACCTGGGCTAGTGAAAGGTGTCCCTGCCCTTGGTAGGGGTCAGTACTGGATGAGCTTTAAGGTCCCTTCCAATCCAAACCATTCTGTGATTCTGTTTTATATGTAGGATAAGATACTTGATTAACTGTGGGTAAACAGCTATGGTATAGCTCTGCTGCACACGACTGCATCCGAGGAATGTCTCTGATATAATCTGTTTACCATATAATTTTAAAATTGTGGCATTAGAAAAGAAAGGCTTTAAAAAAAAGAAAACCTGGACCATTAATGGCCATCCAACATTCTATTGAGTTGGTAAACCCCATAAAGAGGCACTAACTTTCCAACAATAGATGATTCCTGTGGTATTAAAGTTTGCAAAATGTCAGCAGATAAGCCTCAACTATCTATTTACACAAACTTGAATGTACCTTAAAGCAGTAACTTACTAAGATACAGTACTGACTTGTAACACAGGAACAGATTTTTATACAAAACTGACTAATGTGGTATCATTTGGTTTAGTGTACCCGTATTCATATCCCTGCCTGCCTTTCCATGTGGCTTCCCCTTCCCCCATCTCTAGTCCAAACCACTCCCCCAGGTTCTCCCTATTGGCTCTGTTATCCTAACTCCGCCCTTGTACCGCCCCCCTGTTCCCCAAGATAGGGACTGTGAATCTCAGGCTCACTCTGTCTGCCTTGGGGTTCCGCAGCCACCAGCTTCTCTCTCTCTGGGCTCCATGCCATGTGCCAGCCCTCTACCTATGGAGGCTGGCACGTGTGCTGGTCCCAGGCCTTGGGGAGTTAGCATGGAATAAAGACCTGCTGCAGTCTCCATGCAAGAGAGCCTTCTCGCCTCCTTTACCGCCACTGCGTTGTTGCTGCTGCGTGCCATACCATCGCAGAGAAATGCAGCAGCAACAATTTGGTTCTGATAAAGCATTTTTCATTGGTAGAGTTGAAGTCTTTCACTGATGTGTTATACTCATTTTGTTTGTGGATAAATGTACATTTGTAAATGGAATGTCAGGAGGATAAAGACCTGCCTGTAATGATCCAGATGGTTGGGCTTAAACTGCCTAAATCCCAGTCTGGTATGAGTCATAACAAGTCTTAATGAAATCCTGTCAGGTTACACATTGGAAGCAGGAGTTCAAACTTGTTTTACAGCTGGTGTTCCTATAGTGCCAGTGGCATCTGTGGACTTGAAGATCAGAAACTCTGTGATTAAGCCTCTGCTTCTTGGCTGTGACATATAGTTGTCTGTGTACCTTCACACTGTCTGTTGGTGTTCCAGTGTGAGGCAGCAGCCATGACAGATAAACAGTAGCACATGAGGGGTTCAGTGTGTGACCCTGGTTTTGTGTTCATTTTGCAGATGGGAGAAGAATGGCCAAGTGAGCAGGGAGCTCTGGGAAAAAGCTGGACAGCAGGGTTTGCTGGGTGTTGCTATCTCTGAAAAACATGGAGGCATTGGAGCAGATATTCTCTCTTCAGCCATCGTCTGGGAGGAGCAGTGAGTACTAGATGCTTCAGGAAGAATTTCAGTGATCATATTGTTTGTGACTATTTTTTCCCCATAAGTTATCCTCATTATGGACTACGTTTGCGTACAGAAAATGATGTTATCTTTCCTGTGGAAAGGATAGTTTAGATACATGTGAATCCCTCCTGTTTTAAGTATTCTGGATCATTGTTTGAGTAACAAGTGTCATTATACTCCACTGGCTTTGTGACTGGGGAAAGCATTTTTTTTAGCCTGGTAGGTTATGTACCCATTTGACTGTGAAATTACATTCTATAAATAATGGTAAAAGTGCCAGAAGATCTCTGAGACTTCTGTGTAGTGGGGTTTTCTTCATTATTGGGTCTTTTTTGTAACAGTGCAAGTTCAGTGTTCAAGTCTTTGTAGCACTTTTTTCTGAACTTTCCCCCTCCCATTTTTTTCCAGGATGTATGTTAACTGTACAGGCCCAGGGTTCAGCCTTCATTCAGATATAGTCATGCCCTACATTGCAAACTATGGCTCTGAAGAACAGATTAAACACTTTATTCCCCAAATGATTACAGGCAAGTGCATTGGAGCTATTGCCATGACAGAACCTGGGGCTGGCAGGTAAGCCAAATATTAAAACAATGGTCTTAGCATTATTTGCTGTCTATTGATTTGTCAGTGAAAAAAATTCTGAACCTCCTGGTTAGTTACTGTACGGACTAGACTATCCTACATTATAGGTAAGACTCGAAAAACCTGTTATAGATTACTTCATTACAGCTTTGTCATTTCAAGATAGTAGCTCAGAATCAATTTCTGTATTGTCCTATTGTGGGCAGTTATGTTTTGTATTTGCTTTTGCAGTCTGAGTTTATAGTTACCAACTTGCTTGTCATGTGAACATACTTATGAAGGATTGTCAGTGGGAAATTACATACCTTGGTAAAGAAGGCTTGGCTTTACTATTAGCTTTTTCTATGGAACAGAACACCTTGTTTTTCTTTTCTCTGAATCCTTTCAGAGAAATGTCCCTCCTTGCCCAGCATGTTTGGAGTAGGCACTGCTGATCTGACCAAAAGTTTCCTAAAGAGAGAGAGAGACATGAAGTGCAAAACCTGTTGGTGTCATGTTTCTACAAATGGTAGATGTTGCTCATGGTTTTTCACAGAGCCTCCTGATCAGGATTGAGGATGTGGTTTTGTGTGGCATTTGTCATCTGAGGCATACTGGTGTAAGTGGATGCTGACCTGTTGATGTCAGTGTCTGTATTACACCACCTCCCACAAACAGAGATGGGGAAATGGGACCTCACGCTCCTGTATGGTTGCATAGATTTATCATCCTTTTCCACAGCATGCTTGTGGTTTCTGTTACGCTCAGCTATTTCACGATGTCTCACTATCCTCATCTGTTTTCACTGAGCCCATGCCTGGATGGTATAAAATCTACCTTATTTTGTACTGGATAGAATTCAATATACAAATTGCAGCTTCCAGAATGGTTTTTTGAAGGACCTTTTGAATTTCATTTTAGTGACTTGCAGGGAATACGGACATATGCAAAAAAAGATGGAAGTGACTGGATTCTTAATGGGAGTAAGGTAAGTGTACTGACATACATACTGCTCGTAGGCTTTAGGAACTGAATGCATTTAGCTGAATGCAGCAGGATTTGCACCACTCTCAGCATCTCCTCCCAATCCTTTTGGTTTGGGGTTTTTGTGTGGGTTATGTTGTAGGTGGGGATTTTCGTTCCAGTTACTTTTTTATGGATCTTGAGATATGTCTGTTGCAGGCAATTTACAAACTGATTTATGGGAGGGCTTGTACAGGTTCTTTTTGTAGCTTTTAAATAACACTACTAGAAGGCTTATTTTCCCTTAAACTGTGAAGAAAAGAGGGAAAAATGTGCTGTGTAGTATGAGCAGGATGGTTGTTACTACTGATGTTAAACAATAAAATATATACACCAGTGCCATGAAATCTTCTGTGGCCTGAGTGAAAACTTGTGTTGCCACAATGCAAGCTGGGAATCTTTATTCAGGAGCTTGCTGATCATGTTAGAAAAAAAACAAAACAGCTGCATCAGGTGGTCTGACTGTCTTGTCAAGCTGTGGCAAAGCACTTTTTTCATTACTATAATGAAAAAACAGAAGGCAGAAAGAGTGTTAAAGTGGGAGTGTGAGTTCAACAGACCATTTTTTTAAAAGCTATGAAATGTCTTAATCTTCTTTTGTACTGCTGCTGATAACATAGTACTGATAGAGACTTCTGGTCTTAGCAGAATATCAGTGGTGAGAATGTGTGCAAACAAATACATACGCATAGGTGCTAAAAAGGTGCTCATGCCGCTCATTTGAAGCCAAGCAGGACAGAAAGCTTTCTTTTGCTGACTTCAGATGGATCCATTTGACAGGCTCATGAGTTGTTCTATAGGATAACAGTAAGCAGTTGTGACAAGAAGCTGTTGATTGTTTTGAGTGTTATGCCTTACTAATTTAATTTCTAGACAAGAGAATTTCTGTGTTTATTTACATTTGGCACTGTATTCCTTCTTTATCATGGGACAGACAAAAGAAACAGATCTGTGCATTCTTTAACTTCACACTTCTGCCCCACACAATACTTCTCAAATTAATGTCTGCCTTGTTCCAAAACACTTAATATCAAAAGCTTAAAATTCTTCTGGACACTTGAACCTTGCCTTTCAGTTCACCTGTGAAAGTGTCAATGTAATTTTTCTTTTTGCTACTTGGTGATCTCTTCTAACCTCTATCCACCTTGTTTTATTCTAAATTGCCTTTTTTTACAGGTGTTCATCACTAATGGTTGGATGAGTGACGTAGTGATCGTGGTTGCGGTTACAGACCGGGAGGCCCGATCCCCTGCTCATGGGATCAGCCTTTTTCTGGTGGAAAATGGAACAAAAGGTTTCATCAAAGGACGCAAACTGAACAAAATTGGCCTGAAAGCTCAAGTGAGTTCATACAACCTGTAATGCAATAGACTTGGAGAAAGTCTAAACCCACGTAATGCCTGGCAACTGCTAAATAAATATAAGATGGAACTATGGTGCTATTCTAGCTGTTAGACTTTAGAGCACCAACATGCAACATATGTATCCTGATTTTTGCCTGTGGAAGTCTGAAGCATGTGATGTGCAAGGAGAGGCTGAGGAAGCTGGATGTGTTTACTCTGAAGAAGCCTGGAAGGACAGGATCTTACTTATGCCTTTAGCTATAGAGATGGTGGGGCCTGATTCTTCTTTGAGGAGCAGAGTGAGAGTGGCAAAGGAGACACGTTACGTTAAGGAAAATTCTTAGTACGTAGTAGGGGAAAAAAGTCCACCAGGAAAGTGATTGGTTACTTGCATAGGGGCTGAGAGAAGTCCTGGAGCCTTCATCTTTCGAGCTTTGGAAAGCTTAACTAGACAAGGCCCTCAGCTGATTGTTTTCTGGAGCTGCTCTGAGTAGGATGTAAGCTAGATGGCTTCTGGAGGATCCTTCCAGGCTAAATAATTCTGGGATTGCAAGTTAAAGTGCACAATAGCAAGAAAAAAATAGGGCAAAATTAGTGTAATGAGATGAGAATGTCAAACTCTTCAAGTGATGCATTTCAAATCCTCTTAGGACACAGCAGAGCTGTTTTTTGAAGATGTGCGGTTGCCAGCCAGTGCCTTGCTTGGAAAAGAAAACAAAGGCTTCTACTATCTGATGGCAGAGCTCCCTCAGGTAAAAGCAATGAGAGTGTTTGCTGTCTGCAGGAAGAATACAGAGACAGTTTTTGTCATTAGTCCTAAAGTTTATGTATTGTGGTGAGCCACCTGGGTTGCCAAAGCAGGATGCCTTTGTAACACCCCAAAACACTTCTATGGGTTAAGCTCACAGGAGAAATAGCAACCAGATATTCTCAAGAGTCACAATTACACAAGTTTACTGGCAAAACATAGAAAATCAAGGAACTTTAGCAAAGGATGTAGTGCAACATCCAATTAACATAAAACACCACAGCATTAACTTAGTCCTTTTAACTTAATAACTTTTAAACCCATCTGATGTTACATTACCCAAAGTGTTCCATGGAAAGAGAATTAGAAGAAGAAGGGAGAAAGGTAGGAAAAATACAGAAAAACACACATATAACTACCAGCTCCTGAGTTCCAGTGATGATGAGATAGAAACTCCAAGAGGCTGATAGGGTCAAGATATACTCCTGTTGTGGTCAGCCTTTTAAACCCCAGAGCCACCCTGGCCCTCCCCCCAGATGGGACTTCAGTCACTCAGCCACTCAGGAGCTGGCTTAGGCAAGACTGGGGCACTGCCTCCAGTGTGCCACAACTGCCAGACACCACAGGGCTGGGATGCTCTAGGGCTGGGATGGGGGGTGTGGTGTGTGGAGCAGGGCACACCTTGCCAGAGCAGGGCCCGACCTGCCCCCTTACTCCCACACATGCATCTCAAAATGTCTCGAGACATCAATCTTTTCCAGTCTCTGACAGTCTTGTGTGCAGTGTTTTGTTGATACTGCTGATTTTTAACTGAAGCACACAGTGCTAGGTGTAGAATTCTTTGGGCATTGCTAAAAATGTTGATGTCCCACCAGCTAAAAGCCAGATCTCTTAATCAACAACCCAGCTATTGAAGAACCTGAGGGTAGTGTATTAAAAAGAACATACCAGAGATTTCTTGTGTACTTCTGGTATGGAAGCACTTTGCTTAGTAAATTAAGCGTAGCTTGGACGTCTCTGATTCATTTGGCATTCTCTTTCAAGAAACAAGCACTGCTGTTCTAGCTCTTCTGCAAGTAGAAGCATATTAAAGGTACATGAAACTCTATTCATATAACAAAGTAAAGAAATTGTTTAGCTGCCAAAACACCTTGCCAGTTTACAACTTACTAAAGTAACTTTTGAAATTACTTGGGAGGACAAAGAGGCAATGTGGTTTTTCAAAATGTGTCTGTGCTTTGTCAAAGCTCTGACGTTGTATTTACCTCATTTGGTAGGGATCATGTTTTTTAATTTTATACTGTGAGTAAATAAAAAACCTGATCAAAGGGAATCTTTTACTGTTTTAAATAGATGTGCTCATGAACAGGTTCAATGCAATGCATCAGACTGTTTCAATGTTGCCAGAAACAATTGTTCTGCATTTAGTTTTTGTTTTTCACCTTGCAATGAGGAAAGAAAAACAAGCCTTTTTTGGTAGGCTTTTTTTCCCTAGAGTTGTCCTATTGAAATTGTTAAATATAGTTGTTGTTTAAACTGAGCAGTGAAAGCCAATAATTGAAATAGAATCTGATGTGAATTTTTCAGTTGGTAAAATTCCTGTGGTCAATCTGTAGCTATTTTTTGAGTTGTCGTGAGGGAGCGTTATGCCGGTAAAGACTTTAAAAGTGAGCTTTAGACAGCAAGGTATTTTTCCCACTTGTTAATTTCAGTAATGCAGTATGTCTGGTTTGATATTTTATGTGACTTCTGTCCCCACTCCCTTAATGAACAACTCTGAACATCTGTGTCCTAATTGTGCATATGATGCGGAGGAACGTAGGACTAACTCAACAGGATTCTGTAATTTGTGTTTCAAAAGGAAAGACTGCTAATTGCTGATATGGCTCTTGCCGGCTGTGAATTCATGTTTGAAGAAACAAGGAATTATGTGAAGCAAAGAAAAGCTTTTGGGAAGACAATTGCGCATTTGCAGGTGAGTTAGAACTGAGCCACTTGTGTACAGATTCTAGTGTGTGGTTGCTGTACATCTGTGTATGTGAAATAGTTACTAAATGAAAATCACTGGGCTGTTTTGAAAGGATTATTTTCACAGGTTTCACTGTTGGACTGTGGCTGTTTTTTGCCTCCATGCCCATCATTCATCTTTGAAATGCAAAAATAATAATTTTTAAAAAGCACCAGAAAAGCCTTAATGTATGTGTTTTATGACTTGGGTAGGTAACCTCCCAGCAGTGCTACTTCTGAGAGGGAAATAGGTAGGCAGGAAGTGTACTGGCTCCTTGCTGCTGCTGAAGAACAATTCCCTTGTTGATCTTAGGCTTGCACTTTGCTAGCAGAAGTCCTAATCACAGGGTCCATCACACCTGCATATATTTGTCCATGCCTGGAATCCTGGGGACTGCCTGTGCAGGTATTGTGTTCTTCTGCACACA
This sequence comes from Gymnorhina tibicen, assembly GCA_013399875.1. NCBI lineage: Eukaryota > Metazoa > Chordata > Aves > Passeriformes > Artamidae > Gymnorhina > Gymnorhina tibicen. Next base: position 366,827 of record VXAZ01008031.1, read on the forward strand.
GAGCATTGCAGAAAAATTACTTTGGAGGTTGCTGGAGGTGGGGACTCCCAGGAGTGACCTTGCTGCCTGAGTGCTGCGGAGGTGTTTCATGAATGTTGTAATGAGAATCCTCAGCCAGCAGCAGTCTGGGTGTTTGTGTGACTGCATGTGAAACTGTTGGGTCATGCTCTGTGGGCAGAGCTCACTCCTGATGGGGGTAGGTAATTGAGTTTTGAGATGTTTGTGCCTACACTCTTTAGCTGCAGTCATAAAACATATGTTGCTTTCCACAGGATTGCTATACTACAGTGTTCCTGACAATAACATTAACAGTTAGGGCTGAAGCAGGCCAAGCTTCTGCATGTTTGGTTTATAGGATAGAACTGACTCATATGGGCTAAAGATGTTGGCTGCCTCTTTTTTTTATATATTTTTGAAATAAATTAACAGAAAAATCCATTTCTATGCCTTGAGACTTAGTTTGTCAAACTCAAATCTTCAGTTGTGAAGAGCACCAGAACTGGAACTTTTAGAGGCTGGAATGCTACATATCCTTCAGGGGATTATGATCCTCATCTGTTTTTAAAGTTTTTTAACTTTCAGGAATCCATAATTCCAGATGGAATTTAGTATGCACACTGTGTGACTGTAATACAAAATAACTATATCTTACCTTTTTAATGTAGGTAGGGGATGCTTCCTATTTGTAGTACTTCACTGTGCAGAGATCTCCAAAATAATCTCCTTTTTTAGGCTAGGCCACCAGCAGATGGACAATAAATTTCATTAAGTATATTATTTTTGCCAAAATAATGAATTTCTGCATATCTCTTCAATTTCCTTTTTTTTGTTGCTGATGACTTGAGTGTGCATATTATAAATAATCCTTTCCAATTAGATCTCTGCCTTGGACTAATTCATTTAGTCATGCCACATTACAGTGTTTGAAATTAATTCTTTCCTTGTAGTAGTACACTGATCCAGTATATTTATTGTCAAGGGAAGCAAAACTTTTTTATATACATTTCTAGAACTGAAATAAGAAAAAACTTTTATCAGTGGGTGATGTTTTTATCCCCTCCCTACCAGAATTACCAGAAGGTGGTTGAATGCCTGCCTGGTCTGGTTTTACATAACCTTATGATGGAATTTACCTCTTCTATCTAGACCTCTTTTCCAATGTGACAGAACTCAGTGCTGAAAAACTTTCTGATAGTCTAAAATTTCTTTTACTTTTTGGTTCGGTCTCTTTGCATGTAGCTTAAACTCTGAAGCATACGTAGAAAAAGCATTCAATAGAGGGTGAAATGTTATTAATGGGGAAAATTCACGGCTCTACATAGTGAAAGGATGTTCCTTTGCAAGAGGCAGCCAAGAGTGACAGAGCACTCTGGGCCTCCTGCTCTTTAAGAATTTGTTTTCCCATTCTCTTGTGCTTTTTCTCTTAAATTCGTGTTTTGAGTTGACCTTGAGAAATAAAGAGCAGTCTAATAAGTAAATTTTGTCTAATTTACTTATTAAGACTGGTGAAGACATTACTGTCTGGAAAGTAAGGTGTCTTCTGATGTACAGAGCCAAAGTTGTTTGAAGTAGTGATTTCTAACAGTCATCCTTTTGGAAAATGCTGCGTTTTCTACCTAAAGTAATAAACTGCACTATGTTTCTTTCCTCTACCCACTCTATCCATTTCCAAAACAAGACAGTACAGCACAAGTTGGCCGAAATAAAAACGCAGATTTGTGTGGCCCGAGCTTTTATGGACAACTGTTTGCAGCTCCATGCAGATAAACGCCTGGACTCCGCCACAGCCTCGATGGCAAAGTATTGGTATGTGCTTGCAGTCATCTAGAAGTGTTAATTGCATGATCTTAACTCTAACGATATGGTCAACAAAAATACAATTACATTGAAAACCAACCAGGATTGGTTAACCAGATCAATTTCAAAATAAAGGCATACTTTTAAAATAGGCTTTCATTAATAACAACATCACGCCTCATCTTGAGCTTTAAGCAAAAGTGAGTGCTCCATTGGTATTTAGACAAAAATTTACATTTTACTGTTAGCAATTTGTTATTGGGTGTTTTTTTAATGGGGTATATGGCTTTATTTGGTTTCTTTAAAAGCAAAATGTGAACATTTGGAGCAAAATTTGAATATATTTGAAGCTCTGTGATACTGTTTAGTTAATGTTACTTAACAATAGCTGTTTGGCCCAGCCAGTTTTCAAAGCTGTCTGGTTTTAGGAAGAAATAGTTGGCTGTGGCTGTTGCTGTAACTGAGACTGAACAGTGCTTTCCTTTATTGTCAAGAACTTCTTCTCCCTCATCCTGTATTTGATGGTGTTACATGTTAACTTAGTTTTACGAGAGAAAAACAACTGGAGGCATCTAAGATAGTGGTACATGAATTTGTATAGTTTTAGCTTGTTGCAAAGATGGGAGAAAAAAAGCACGTGAGACATGAGCAAAGAAATTTAAGGAAGATACACAGGTTTACAGTTTTTAGGCTTTTCAAAATAAGTATAGAGAAAATTAACAGAAATATTTATAATGGAAGGAAGGGTTTTGAGTGCTGTTCCTGGCAGTGATTACCTAGAAGTACCAGGTACAGAAGCAGAGGCGTTCAGTTTTGAGGAGGAGGAAACACCTAATGCCAGCTGAGATATGCAGACTCAGTTCCTCAACAAATTTCCCAAAGTACGGCATTTGAAACTCCCTCATTTTCCCAGCTGTTTACCATCATGATTTGTTGTGGATTTCCTCTTTCCCTAGTGGAGTCCCTGTGACCCTTCCATAAGACTGTCTTAAATGGTCTAGAAAATACTTGAATGTAGAATTGCTTTATTCCCTAATGTATTAGGAGATTCTCTCTCGTCTCTAATTTTCCTTCAAACCTTTTGTATAGTCAATGACTTGAGTTAGAGCTTTGAAAGATTTTAAAACCTGGTTTGTGCATCTCTCTTTTTGTATCTGGAGAAAGGTCTGTAGGGTTGTTTTGGTTTGGTTTTTCTTGTGGTGACAGTTTGTGTTACATACCTAAAAGAATTTGAGAATATATTTAGGAAAGATAGTTGCAGTATCTCACTGCTGCAGATTTAAAGTTGGTATAATAAACAATAAGGATTTAACTGAATGAGGGGATGGTTTGGGGAAAAGGCCATTATTCCACGAGAAGCAATTGACTTGTCATTTTCATTTCTTCTGTTGCCACTGAAAGTTGTATGCTTAGAAAGCAGTTTTTTTCATGTTTTCTAACTTCACCTTGAGCTTACAGTGCAGTTAAATTTTTTTTTGCTATTAAATCGAAATTTTGCAGTCAACAAATGCTGTTGAAGAATTACAGTATGTTTTAGAATTGAAGGCTATAAAGTTTATTGCAGAAAATAAATTATGCCCAGGTGATGGTTATGCTCAAAGAGCATCCTGATGTGTTGCTAATGGGAATGATGGGGGGCAGCCTGGTTTACTGTAATTTCTGACAAAGCAGAGGGATTTGGTAAAAAAAGAGACTGTATCAACTTGATTCACAAAAGGATTCTTTTGGCCTATGAAAAAGGTTAAACAAGCCTGTCTGTTTTGAAACGTTTCATTTTCTGAAAGCTGTCCCATAAAGGGAACAAAACTTCAATGCATTAAATTGAACGGTATTTATGTCTTACTAATCATGTTATGTTTTTGTCTTGTTAACATGTCTTTATCTTTTGTAAGGTTTTGCAACATAATACCCTTCTAAAAGCAAATTTCCTTTTGGCCATTTAAGGTGTTCTGATCTCCAAAACAGCATAGCTACTCAGTGTGTACAAATGCACGGAGGATGGGGGTACATGTGGGAGTATCCAATTGCAAAGTAAGTGTAACATTTCAGATTGTATGATGAAAGATTACCAGCAAAGTCAAATGAGGCACTTCTTTACGTCTGTGTGTCAGTTGTTTAGTGTTAGTGGTGATTTACTGTTCCTTTTCTCATGATGTTTAATTGAAAGGGAATCTACTGTGCAGATGTCTGCAGGAAGTCTTTGTTTTGGTTCTCCAAATAACTCATAAGCTGTTCAGCAATTATTGTCTATTTTTTTCACAAGAGAGAAGTTGGTTTTTTAGAAGAAAATGTTAATTGAAAAAACAGAAGGAAAACTATAAAAGTAGAAATAAGGGGAGCTAGTTTATGTTTTATCTGAAATTATTGCATATATATGAAGAAAACATGTTGATCAGATACCACTGAGTATCAAATTGTCAAGAGCATAACTGGCTACATTCAGCTTTTTTACACCTTTTAAAATGAAAAAGTTGAGATTTATATGTAGAAAAAGGAATTTGCCATTCCCATTTTTTTCCTGACTTTATGAATTTAGAGACATTTATGGAGCTTTTGTTTATCTCCTTGTGTATTATCTGTGAGGTTTGCATACAGGCCATGTGACACATTAAGTAGAGCTTTTGGTACTGTTTTTATTTAAAAAAAATCAAAGAGGTGGTAATCTAACAGTAGAAATAGCAAAAACAGGACTGCTGTGCAGTTTTCATAAATTAGTAAGCTGATTTTTTTAACTGAGTAGGTTTAGATTTTTTAAAAATTTTAAATACATTGAATATGAAATGTTGCTTTAAAATAACTCGTTTCTCAATGTTTGCAATGAGTGTAATTTGTGAGTGTTCTGCACCATCTTATAAAACGAAGGCCAGAAAGCCCTCTTTGGGGTGTCCTCGAACCCCCTTCTTGTCTGTGTGTACAGTGGTTGCCCACACAGGGTTTTATTATATCTGTGGTCCAGCAATACGTAGATTTCCAGAGAATGCCACATTGCTCCTGGGCTGCTCTCTGTATTATGAGGCAGAATGAAGATGGAAAAGTTCTCTGTCATCGTCCTGCGTGCTGTCACCAGGAACAAGAGTTGGGAGTGCAGTAGTAGCAGGAGTCTGGGTTTATAGGGCTTTATTTTTTTGTTTAAGTAGAGGCAATAGTGGAGACTTCACACTATAAACAAACAAGGAAGAGATACTGACCCAGTTCCTGGTTTGGTGCATAGCACCGTAGAAAGTTGTAATATTCTAGGTAGTTGAAGCCTCTTAGAAAATAAGAATGACTTTATTAATGAGAATAGTATACTGTGAAAAGAGGGACCTCTAAAGACGAAACACTCTTTTTTTTTTTTGATTGTATGTTTGTTCTGAGGTGTTGTTTGTAATGTTTCCTTTTTTTGTTTTGGTTTTTTCCTCCCTCAGAGCTTTTGTGGATGCTCGTGTTCAGCCAATCTATGGTGGTACCAATGAAATAATGAAAGAACTTATTGCTAGAGACATTGTCAGTGACAAGTAGGGCAGACATTTACTACTTTGCAGAGCCTTACAGAATCCTTTTATATATTAATATATGGCATAAAATCAGACATCAGAATGTAAGTAAAATAAATGTGCTGTATCATATTCTTTAAAGGAAGTGACACTTAAAGTATGTGTTAGTAATAACAGTGTGCTCATATGCAGGATATCTAATATTTAATGAACTTAAATTTTAAATGTCTTTGTAGAACACATAGTTCTCTGGGTGTAGAGTTGCGGTAGTGAAAGGCAATTTTAAATCTGGAATGCTGGGCAGCGTGGTCTTTCAGACTTGAACCCATTGTGCTGAATCGAAACCTTGCTTTTCAGAATCAAATCTTGAGAGAAACCGTATTCTTAACAAATAAACAAAATTAAATATTAATGTAACTTTGAGTTTGTATTTCCCCTTGACAAGTAGAACTTGACACTGTTACTGTTGCTGCCATACACCTGCTCCCTGTGCAGCAGCCACCTGCTGTGCAGCTGACCTCTATGTTTACATCTAACCTGGAATGCCTTATTTTAATTACTTTGGTTAAAGAAACATAATAAAGCATTTCTATGCAATCTCATGCTTGTCTGCGGTTACTTCAAAGCCCGCGGGGCAACGGGGTTTCTTCCTCTGTGCCCGTGTTCACCTCCGGACGCTGAGGTAGACGTCGGAGGGAATGTGATGCAGATGAACTTGAGGGCTTTTTATGAGCGAGAATAACTTGGAATGTGTATGTTTATGGTGGTTTTTTAGCTCTTTACCCATGCAGGGCGTTAAGAGTTGACCCCTCCGCTCCCACACGGCCTCGGCGCGGGCGGGTGGGGGGAGGGGGTGGGCGGTGTCCTCGCGTCAGGCGCGGCCCCGCCAATGGCGGACGGCCACGCCCCCGCACCGAGCCACGCCCTCCGGCGCCCCGG
>VXAZ01008031.1:373219-415768 GCA_013399875.1 Gymnorhina tibicen
GCGGCGCTGAGGTGGGGGCGGGGCCCGCGCGCGTGCAGGGGCGGGGCCGCTCCGTGCCCGCCCTGCGTGTCCCACCCGGGATTTAAACACTGGATCGAAACTTCCCTCTGGTAATGAACGTGGACCTATGGCCACCTGTTCCTTTGCCTCGGAGTGACCCTGGGCGAGACTTCCCAGACTGCGGACCGCTTACAGAGCTGGATACTTAAGATTAAGTAGTTAGCAAAGCTCTGGGGAGCAACTGAGAACCAGGTCCCTCAACCTGCCCTGGGAGTTCCTCTGTGCTCCTGAGCTAGTCTTTCCATCCACTTTTTGCAAGCTTCCTGCTTGCAAAATGCTGAAGTATCTCTCCCCCCAAAAATGTAGCAGTGACTGAGGTATTCAGTACCTACCCCTCTCTAATGGGAAGCAAATTAAAAATGTGAATTTTCAATTTCCAATTTGCAATGTCAGCCAGTTAAAAAAAAATCCAAATTATTAAAGTACACCTTTTTTTCAAAGGGTAAATACTTCCTTTTGGTGCTCATTTTGATAAAATGGAAGTATTAAAAATTACACTGGATAAAGCCTGATGGATGTACCAGCTCAGAAGGCAGTCTGTGTGCCTTAGGACTCTCCTGCAGTATTGGTCCATGGTTTGAAATCCTGGGAAATGTTCTGGGGAGCTTAAGTTCCAGTCGTCTTAATTAACATCTTAAGAGTTGAGTGGGTCTCATTTAAGACCAGGTTTTATGGTCCTCTCTTCAAAGGCTGAAATTCAAAAGTATCACTGAAATGTTGATACAGACTTTACGATGGATCAGGAAGTATTGCAGATATTTATGTTAGAAACATATGTACAACCTACTTACAGAGGCACCTGTTGTACTACAAAAAACGTTTAATATATATTAAAAATTACTTCAGATGTTGCTTTGCAAATATGCTGCTATAGACTGAACAAGAATTAGTTGATGATGTGGTAGTAAACTTGGAAATTATATGGATTCTCTGTTCAGAAGCAGATCTGAACAAGGAGGAAAACAAACCCGTTCAGAGATTTTAATGAGTCATGGATTTTATCATAAATTAATACTAATGAGTTCCACTTGAAGTGCTTCCTTTTTGACATTTTTTATGATTGAAACTCTGGGTGGTCTGTTTTAAATGGAGTTCTCTTAGTGTTCAAAGAGAGATCCGTTTGGTGGGGAGGTGTTGTGCTGTTTTTTGGTGGGATTTTTTTTTCAGATAGGAGGAATTTGTGCTTATATCTTCTCGGGTGTACAAAACACTGGAGTTGCAGTTTTATCTGGATAGTTGTGCCTGCACAACGAGCACTGCTGAAAGTTGAGACTCCCCACATAATCCTGTTGGGGTTTATGGTGTTTTTTCCAAGCTATTAATAGAACAAAATACTAAAATGCTTAAATACACATCATGAGTAACTGGTCTTCTTTTGAAGTGAAAACAAAAGCTGCCTACTGAAATGATTTTTTTTCTCTCTCTTAAAGGCTACGCCCAGGTGTGGTAAATATGGACTTCTTTCCTTTTTCTTTCATACTCCTAACCAGGACATGCCCAGTGGGACCAATATCTTTTTTGTGGTCGTTGCTGCAGACTATTCCATGAAAAAATGCAGACTATACTATTGAGCTGTTCTTGCTATTCTTAGAAATCACTATGATCCTGTAGATTTTCTGAAAACTGGGAGCAGTAGTTAAAGCCTGAGGGATGCCTCTCACCAGGCAAGGCTGGAAGAAGCTGGCCAGGGTCAGGTCCGGTCCACTGCACTCAGCTGAGGCAGTGCCGCAGTAGTGCCTTCTGCCAGAGCACTTTATTTTTGTCCAGTGATTATCAGGAAGGCTGCCCAGGAGGAGCTGGGGATTACAGGACAAACAGCACAAAGCTGTAGGAAACCAGGTTTTGGCAGTTGTGTTGTAGTTTGCTTTTGTAGCTGCCCTCTCTTCTGCAGGTTTTCTCTAAGAGACCTTAAAACAGATTGAAATACAGTATTTTTGAGCATTCTTGCTGAGATTAATTTCAGCCTCACCAGAGGCTGTCTCTTGTCAGGGACTTTGCTTTGCTTTTGAAATGCCATCTAGGCAAGGAATAAACAGTGGAAGTTGGTTTATCTGAAACACTCTTAATCTGTGAATAAACTGGAAACCACCATATTAATTTGAAATGTTGTTTGTAGGCTTCTGAGTTTCAAAACAAAAAGAAATAATAAACGTAAAAATCTCCTCCTGGTCTCGAGGAATCTCATTATTAAGAAGAAAATTTCAGGTGTTTATGATGAGGAAAGATGACTCAGTTTACAAGGAGAGAAGGCTGCTACAAAGGAGCCTTAAAAAGCTCATGCAAGTGGAGTTTTATTTTCATTGGAAACAAAAAGATCACAAACAAAAAAATCTACTAAAAGACCTAGCAATCCTCCCCCCAAGCAAAAATCCCCCAGAACACTGTCTGCAGTGTTGTGTAACCAAAGTGATAGTGTTATGCAAGGGGGAGAAGAGTCAAAAAGTGAAAGGACTATAAACAAAAGCTGGGAAAGGGAGGGAATGCCACCCTGTGTGCTGGGTTGTGGCTGGGTTTTGTGGTGTTTCTTTTAATAGGGTGCTGCTAATCACCAACATGAAGACACTAGTTTCAGGATTTAGGCAAATTCCGTTGAGGTAAGCCTGGTTGGGGAAGGGTATAGTGCAGAAGTGTCAAGGGAGGACTAAGAAATCAATAGAGGGAGAGGAGAGGCAAAGGAACAGGAGTCATTGGGGGATTAGGAACCTGTAGCTGCAGTGGTGGAAGGGAGCAGGGTGCAGGTTGGGCTGTGGTAAAATGCAGTTCCCAGCTATATCCTCCTGGGTAATTACGGCATTAGGGGAGGATAAGCATAAAGTCACATCAAACATCGATTGCTCTACTCTGTATGTCTGGTACTTGTTTCTTCCCTTCCCCAGTACTTATTTAATGTCAGTTTTTCTTTTTACAGTACTTTTCAGTCTTTCAAGTGGAGTGCTTATTCAGCAGATGAGAAGTGAACTGTTTGCCAGTTTAGCAGCATTTCAGCTGTTCTGGTTTTGAAACCTCGAGTAATACACAATGTAAAAAAATCGATGAAATGGTTTACCTATGACAAAAAAGCTTTTCCCAGAAAGAAAATACTCTTCCAGTATACCATTTTGCAGTACTTGTCTTCCCTCACTATTTGCCTTTATTTTTTTCCCCCCTTGAAGATTTTCCCTACTTGAAGAAGTAGGTTTTGCTCTGGAAACTCACTTCCAATACGGGTGGAGTGAAATTATATTTGCAGCTTTCTGCCAAAATGAAATAAAATGTGCCAAAATGTAAATTGTATAATTCTTGTCAAGCCAAGTACTTGTACTAAAATTTGTTTATAATGTTTTTGCAGCTGATACTTTGTTTTGCTCCTGTACCTATGATGTGTGTGTGTGTGTGTGTGTGTGTGTGTGTGTGTGTGTGTGTGTGAACTTCTTGGAGAAATGCCAAGGGCTGGAGACTGTGGCAGTACCAGCTTTTATAAGGTCTTTTTGATGTTACTGTAATGAGATGAGCACACCAGAATGTCTCACACTGTCTTGAGGGCAGAAACATTGTATGAAATTTCCAAGTTGCTGGGTAAGGAGTTAATTGAGTGATTTCCCTCTTCAAAAGCATTTTACTTATTTTTTAGCTATATCATAGAGCGTCCTCTGTCAGGCACTCCAAATTAATTAGTGATTTGTCAGTGCTCTTTAGTTCAATGTTTGTGTTCCATATAAGGGGACTTTGATTTCTTCCCCTCTTTCCCCTTAGAAGAGTTAAAAAGAAGGCCCCCAGACAAAAAAAAAGTTAATAATTTGCTAATGGTATTCATTGCAATTTTGGAAATTTGAAACTGTACCAGAAGGGGGTGTGGTATTTGAGGGAATGGGATCAAGTTAAAACACAGCACTTTAAAGTTTTGTGCTGCCAGTTCTTTGAATAACCTCCATCTTCATACAGGTCCACATCTGTGGAGATCCGCATCTCCCACTACTTTTTTGCTTGAACAGCATCCACTGTGTGTGGATGTTTCCTGGGTTTCAGGAGTAGCAACCTGTGCCTGTTAAACCACTCAGACTAAGGGAGGTGAATGGTAAAGTTGGAAGTTATAAACACATTGCTAGGTGCATATAGATACCAGGCTGATGGTGCTCTTCTTGGAGAGCTTCTTGGAATTCCCAGGGAGAGGTCAAACACAGGGACTCCTGAGCTTACATTAACTCCACAGAACTGTTCAGTTCTCTCTCCTTATGTTTTAGCCATGCAAAATTGCTCTGACTTGCTATAGTTATTTGCCGTATGTTAGGGGCAGGGAGGCATTGGTGATTGAATCCATACTCCTATGAATTTACAAATTCTCAGGCCTGCTAGCTTTTACAAGAGGAAAGACACAAGTCACACAGGTGCTGAGAGCATTGCTGAGTCACCAGAGCCTTTAGGGTTTGGGGCTCCAGTTCTCAACAGTGCATTTCCCTGTCTGATCCTAGAACGGGGTTCTTCCTGAACAGCTGTCCACTGGGAGGACTTTGTGCTGAGCTGCTCTGTAGGTTGAAGTTATTAGCTTATTTGTAAAGGTTAAAATCCTGGGGATTTTAATGGCATCATTTAGGATTAGCAGTAGGACCACCAAACCTGGTCCCAGTGATACTAGGAAGGTGATGTACAGAGATGAAAACCTCTGGTTGAAGTACCCATGGAGCAATGAAAGGTGAATAAAGCATACAGAGAGTGGTAAGGCAGTACTGGAGCATGTGGCTCTCTGTGTTTTGCTTCATGTTTTGAGGGTTAAGGAGCAAGTATACAAACTGGTATTTCTCAGCTCCCTAGGTTTCCACATCTCACTTTAATGTTTGCACCTTCATTGTAAAAAACCTGTAGTTATAAACAAGCTAAGGCTTCAGACAGATCTTTTCTTAAGATCCATGTGTGGCAGTCTCGGAATCACTGACCCCTTATGGGATCTGTGCATTGAAAATGACTGAGCTAGGCAGTTGCTGTGGAGCTCAAGTAGACATTGAAAGGAGGGCAGTGGAAGTGCTGCTCAACTAGTACATGGTTCAACAGAATTTACTCTGGCATTAATGTGCTGCACTCACTTTTGCTACTGCTCTCTTACTGTTTCTGGTTTTGTCTCTAGCTTCTTAATGAAGAACTGACAGGAACTTATCTTTAAGGCTTCTGCAAGCCATGTTCAATTAAATCATTCATTGGGTTTATTTAACCCTCTCGTAAACAAAGCTGTAAGTACTGTGCAAGTGATTCCTGCATGGTAGGCCGTGGAATAGATACAGTATGACTTGGCAGCATAGCTGCTGACAAGAAGGGGTAAAGGTTGACATTGGTTGACATTTTGATCCCAAAGTCTGGGAACCCTTTGTTAATTGGCAAGCCACAAGCAAAAGGATTTGTCAGGGAGAACTGTCTTTTCTCAAATTGTCATGAAAAATATTCTGTATGTATTACGCAGACAGTGCCTGATGAATAAAGGGTGGGATATGAAGGTTCAGGAAAGAATTCTTTTTTGGTAGGAAACATCAGAACTTAGAGTTTCTGTTTTGAAAGCATTAGCCTTGCTGATTGGTTTCTAGTGTGTATTTATAAGAATATATAATAATTAATCAAATGCTTGCTTTATATAAATTTACAGTAAATATGTTTCTCCCAGTAGTGCCAGTCACATTGCTCATGGTCATGTTTTTCAGTTTAGGCAAGGTTAGATGACAGACCTGAACTTTTTGGATCTTATTTCTTAGACTGATAGGATCAAAAATGAAATGAGGTATGAACAGTTATTCCCCTGAGACGTAAAGGCTTTCATTGCACATGGATCAGCCTCTGAATGAAATAAAGAAAAAACAGAGAGAGTGTTCTTGTTTGACTTGGGAGGCAATATAGTCTGTGTTCTTTAAATAACTTTCTTTTTTATGGAATCTTTGAATGATGTTGAAATGTTGAAAGAATGAAATGTCTAACAGAGTTGTTGTATTTCTACTGAAAATGAGAAAATTTACATGGCCCATGTTATTTTCAGGTTTGCTGTAAACTACCTACCGTAGCTATAATGACACCAGCCCTCAGAGAGGCAACAACAAAAGGTCATGGTATCCACTTGTCACCTTCTTTGTCCTCTAGAGCTATGGAGTCTGATACAGCTTTGTGCATGGAAAATTCCAGAGCAGTGGAAGAGAAGATAAAAGAGGACTCCATCACACAGATTACTTGCTCAGTCCTGGGGTTCCCCACTGCTGAGCCCAACCTCAGGAATGATATCTTCCATGTGCAGCATTTTGGTTCCCCACCATCCTCCAAGTGCTATCAGTCTGTCTTGTTAACGAGTACAAATTCTGCGTTTAGCAACAAAACTGGTAAGCAAACGAAAGCAGGAGAGCCCAGCTGCTCCAAGATGAGAAGATCATTACATAATGGTACTGACACATCATTTGGTCAGGTTAGTCATTCAGAACCAGAGCAACAGGTCAAAGGGGCAACGTTTTCAGAGACCACATCTCCGAACTTGGCAGGGATGCAGAGACTTTCAGGTTCAAGTATAACTGAATCCAGTAATGCAGAAGAAATGCAACTTTTAAATGGTAAATGGTACAAGAAGAATGGGGTTTTGGGTAGGGCTTTGGAAGTCTGCACTGAAACAATAAAAGGGGATTTATTACACCAAATTCTTCACGGGCCTTCAGAAGGGATTTTGAGCTGCACCCAGGAGGAGGTGTATGCTCGTTTACTCCAGTGTGTCACTAAGCAACAAATGGAAATCAGTCGCTCCAAACGAACTCAGAAGCGTTTACAAATGCTCCTGGCAAAACATGTTATCAGACACTGTGATCAGCAGCTGAAATGCTTTGTGAAACATCAGCTTCAGAGAATGAAAGTTTTCCATGAGCCGACTAGATTTTTGAGCAGTAGCTCCCTCAGATGCACTGAAGGTTGGCCAGAAAACACAACTACTTCGAAGAGTAGTTCAAGTGTGGATGTACAGAATGGAGTTAGTGTTGCACCAGGTGAAATCCGTGGCTTTGCACTTTCTACTGGAGGGCTGCTGACTCGCGTGGAGAAGGACCTGGACTCTGATGCAACATGTAGCAGCTCAGATGAAGATGGTGAAGAACAGACTGTAAGAACAACTGTGGAAGCGTAAGTGTTATATTCCTGCTTAGACTCATGTGCTTCTTACTTAAAAATCAGGATGGAAGGGTCTAGACCTGCAGATTCCGTCATGTGTGTGTAACCTTGCTCAATAGATAGTCTTACTGAAATCAGCAAGACTGACAGTGTGAGCTAGGTTTGGCAAAAAGTAAGAACTACGAATTAATGCATTTAAGGAGCAGTTGCTTTACTAGATTGCGGAGAACTAGAATTTGTACTGCACTCTATCAATAGTTTGCATTACATCAATACTGCTAATACTCAAATGGTGCTGTAAATCAAATAGTGATAGCTGTAAATACTTTGGGCCAGAATAAAAATAATTTTAATTTTTCTCTGGAGTTATTAAGAATTAGTGTTAGGATCTTGAAATCCACTATGATGTGATAAGGAGTAAAAACTCAAAATGATAATCTGATGCAGGTATCAAGCCATCCAGTATTTGGCTGTTGGTATGTTGAAAAAGCTTGGTTCTTTAACTTTTAATTTTTAAAATGTTAATTTACTTACTGAAGTCACTCTGCAACTATAAATGTAGCTAGCAGTGGTGTTTTTATTGTCACTGGTATCTTTTTCTGGAAGAACCAAAGGGAAATTCATATCATTAATTAATAGTGTCTTGAGTTGGCAGAAATCTTGTCAATACAAACCGCTGTGGCTTTGAAAATCAGTGGTGGGTAAGAAGAGAATAGTAAAATTGCTCTCTGATGATGGTACAACCTTTTTTCTTTTTTCTTTTTTCCTTTTTTTTTTACCTCTGCCTTGCTACACTATTAACACAATCTCTTCAGTCAAGAAATTTTAAAAAGCAGTGGAAGGATGGCTGCTTTCCTCTTCCCAGAGCTGGAGAGACAAGCATGTCTTAAGGTTTGTTGGGATGTAATAATTAGGACTGTGATACACAGAAGAGAGCTGCACACAAGTGCAGCAGCTTGGTAGGAGCTTCATGACACCCACATTTCTAGTGGGCTCTTACAGATAGTCAGGACAGGGTTTGTGTTTACTGGTCTTTCCTTATATCCTCTGCTGTTAGAGATTGTCTAGAAAAAATAAATTTAAAAATACTTAAAAACACTTACTTCCAATTCTGCTTCCTGAAAAGCATAATGCTCAGAAGAAATCAAGTAAGCATCTGAAACTGGAAGAGCTGTGCCCTGTTACGTGTTTATGGCTTTAGTCCAGCAAGGCTGTATCAATTCACTGCTGTGTTCTGCTAAGCTCTATAGGTCTGAAAAACAGAGGAGAAAAGGTTTTCATTTTCTTTTACATATTGTCAGAATGGTAAATACTGTGCTGAAGTCCAACCAAAGCATAATGACTTGTCAGCTAAGTTAGGATCACCTTAAATATTTGAGTTTGCAAAGTAATTATTCTTTTGAAATACTTTGATGAAAAACATCACTTGGGCTCTCCCCAGCATAGGAGAATCCACATTCTTCTCCTAAATGATATACTTGAACTTCTGAGTAATAGCTCTGCCTCTAGGATTCTTACTTTGTGATTACATGAATTGAAAAAGAAAACTGTTGAGAAATTTTAGATTCTTGAAGGGTAGGGGATAATGTAAAACTTGGACCAAAGTTTTGTGTGATGGTTTTCTTTTTTCTTCCTGCCAGGTACACTTGAATTTCTAACTCTGCCTGCCAATCCTTTACTTTTATTCCTTCTTGTGGCTTTTGGGGTTCCTTAAGTTATCTTTCCACTTAAGGCTTACTCAGTTTGCTTTGTTGCACTGATGAAAAAATCCACAGAGGGTTATTAAGAGCAAACCCATCACCTTTGGCTCAGGAAGTCCCCAAGCTGCTATTGCTGGCAGCTGAGGTAATGTTCAGGAGAAGCACTGCTCCCTCCATGCCTGCACTGTTGTAACACTGTTATCTCAGCTACTGCTAAGAAGCAGGAGAACTGGTAGCAGGTAGATGATCTGTAGTCTGACTCAGTGTGGCCCTTTATTTTGGGTTGTTTATTCTTTTCCCTTTTTTTATGTTCTTACTGATGAGCAGCTGTCCAGCAGCAACAGCCTTGCTACATTGGCAGGGAAAGAATCATTGGCATTCAAGGTGTGCTGCTGGGCCAGCAAGTTCAGAGTTAAAAGTACTGCCTGATTTAAGCAAAAGACTTGTCTGTGTTAGGCTGAGGCAGTGCTTGAACGTTGCAGTGAGGACAGGCTGTCTCTTATTTGAATTTATCATTATCTTCAGCTCAGAATGTTTTTCTTCATTTCTCCAGCCTTCCTAAGATTTGCCTTTGTGGCTAAAATGCTGCCCTTTTTCTTCTAGGTAACAAAGGTAAATCAGTTATTCACCAGATCAGCTGGTGAGATTTGCTGGTTCCTGAGCCTTCCCACTAAGACCCTTTGGATTGCCTTTCATCTGGACAAAAGAAACAAAGTTAATATCCGTTTTTATTTCTGCCAAGTGGATTTACATGCTTTGAAATGCCTTTCTCTACTCAGGAATTGGTTCTAAGTGCTTTCCAGAAACAATGGGATCATGTAGGTGAGAGAATACTCATTTCCTCACCTGTGTGGAAATGTTTATTTTTCATAGTGAGGGCTTTTATTCTGAATTCCTCTGTGATATTCTTCATAATACTTAACTGTAGATACTATAAGGTTCAAGTAATGTAGTGATGAATGGAAAGAATGTTTTGGTTTTGCCCATATCTCAGTATAGTGATTGCATTTAACTTGAGGGTATAGTCACACGGGCGACTGGTCATTGTCATGACTGTGGTGGTTTTCATCCTTCTGTGGGGGGAGGATGTATCAATCCAGTGAGCAAGGCAGGGAGGAACCTGCAGTTACCATGTCTACCTGAGAACAGACTGTTTCCTATCAGGAGGGAGAAGTTGATTCCAGCTCCAATTCCTCATGCTAGTTAGAAAACCTGGAGTTATTTTTAGCATTTTGAACCTGTTCAAACCTGTTCATTCAAAGAGTTTTTCCCAATGAATGTTGACATAAGCTCTTCTGAGCTGTATCTCAATGCTTTGTGGCTCAAGTAAGATTGTCTTTATCCATCTATTTCAATACCTTTGTTGTTTAGTTGCAAATAGCTGTTGTAAGATATTTAAACCAGTGTTCCTGCATTCAATAGATTCTGTCCTCAAGACAAGATCCTTGGTCTGCTGGTGAAGGCAATTCACAGTACTTATCGAACTTCTCTAGTTCCTAGAGTAATTGGAAAGGCTCATCCCATTTCAAGAGCTTAATCAAAACATATTCTTTTGAGTGTCTACTAAAAAGAAATATGAAAAAACAGTTGGCTGTCTGCAGGACCTTTGTTATTTTGCTGCTACTGTCAGCTCATGAATGTCTTTAACCTGTCAGTTTTCATAGCACCACATTTCCAGCAGTAATTTTTGGTGTATTTTAGTACCATTCTATCCTTTGGGCTTAGGAAATTCCCACTACCCAGGGGATGTGGTAGTCCTTCTCTGTAGTTTCTCAAAGGCAGCTGTTTGGTGCTGCTCGCTGGCTCCCTGTTAGGTGTTAGAAACCAGAGCAGACAGTGCCCAAGGAAGGCAACACAAAGCTGACCATGAGTAATTCCTTTAGGGAGTCATAACTAACACTTGATATGCAGCATAGACAACATTTCACCAGCTGAATTTACTTGAAACTTGTTGATGTTTGTGGCTCATGAAGATGAAAGATTATACATAGAAATAGTCATAGATTTCAAAAAAACACAGCTCCACTCTGGGAGCAGTGTGTATCCTGCTAGGCCAACTCCACATTCTTATTGATGTATTTTGTGTCTGTTCCTGGGGTAGAAGGAAGTACAATGTACCACAAAGAACTCTGATGCTTAGGTGGTCATTTGGGAAACCTTTGAAGTTGCAGAGTGCAGAGCTTTTCTTCTATGTACACTACATGTGTGATATTCCAGAATCAAAAGATACATCACTGTGGTTCTTTGAAGAAACAGCTGCTCACTCCATCAAATAGTAATACATACACCTAATCAATTAGACAGAAAAACTGCTAGCAATAGGTTTTTCTGCAAAATAAGTAGCTCTTTCTACTCATGAGAAGTCCTGTGCCTCGTTTTCCCAGTTCTCCTTTCCCTATCCAAATACAATCCTTTTGCATCATTTGGTGGGATTTTTCCCTCTGAAATGTTTTCATGCTTTTTCCTCTGATTTCTGAAAGACATGTTTTACTGATTATCCTCCAGCAACCTCAAGCCTGACGAAGACGCACTGTTATATTTTTCCATGCCCACAGGGTTTATTGTGCCTGGAAACTTTTCTAATGAATGTGAAGAGATAGTAAATCTTTTTCTTTTCTTTTTCTCTTCTTTTTTATTTTTCCCTCCTTAGATTGCAAGTTGGAAAGAGAAGATGGGAAATCTGCTTTTAGTACAAACATGTGATGGGGAGGGGAGCATTAAGGCAGAGAAAACACAGGAAGGAAGAAAACATTGTGACTAGTATCTCCAGATCTAATATGTTTGTTCTAGATTATTTTCCATTTTTTGTAGCATTTTTTCCTGTGGTTAACTGAGCACCATCAATGCAGTTCTGCAGGCTTGGCTATACACAGCACTGCTTAAGGGACAGGGTTTATTGCAAGTCTTCAAGCCATGTTATAAAGGGAGGCTGTTTGTTTTTGCAAGGTCAGGTCCTAATTTTCCACACTGAGCTGTAATTTCACTTCATACCTGATATGAGAACTGAATTATGAGTTTGGAAATGGGAGGAAGAGAGTCTGCCAGGACTAAATGCTGCTCTTAAGCACAAACCCCCACTCGTTTCCTGGTTTTAAGACCTTTTTGTAAGTCCAGGAAATGTCTTATTTGCATAAAAGATTAATATGACGGCTTTTGAATAAGTATAAATTCATTGGTGCTAATAATATGCTGATTTAAGAATGTTTTATATGTTGCTTTTTCAAGAATTCCATTTTCTCAGTTCTTGGCTCCTGTCACTAGGATGTGGGAGGAGAATGAAAGAAAATATAGCTCTACATTACCTTCTGTTTTAACTCTAAGGATACATGTATTATTTTGGAATATATTTAACCTCACTTGGTTGGGTTTCTGTAAAAGGGATTTATAACTTCTTTAAGGTCCCACATGCATTTACTGTTTTGCTTTAGAGATCTCATGTGCAGCAATAAAAACTTGCTGTTGAGCAAGACTTTGTTCTCACAATACCAGAGTAATGTTCTTGTGAGTGGGGATCCTGATTTCTAACCTGTAATTATGTTAATGTTTTTGCAGCTGCTGAAGGCAGACTGAAAGGTTTTAGTGAAGGGTAGAAGGCTTGACAGGTTTTAACCTGCAAGGGAAACTTGGAGCTGGGAACATCAAATCTTTTAAGTTAGATGGGTGTTGAATTCATATTAAATAAAAACTTGACATTACTCTTCTTAGTAACTGTTTAATACATAGTCAAGATGGTGTAGTAGCATAGCATATCTAGTAAGCAGGCACGTGTATACATATGTAACCTTCTGTGCTTAATTAAATTGGAGACAACAAGTTGGTTCTTGATGTCAACTGCTGATTAATCAGTGTTTTATGGCTAGCTTTTTTCTTCCACTAAGCTTTGAAATGTGTTTGTTTTAATTGAAAGATTTGTTTACAAACAGCAATGAACTGTCTTTATAACTTCTTGTAAAGCAAGGGCAGTGTTATTTTGGTTTATAGCTAACATTGATTTTGTGAGAATATACTTCAAAGGGATACATCCAGTGCCTTTGAAAATCAGCATACGTGGGCCCCTGATACAGGAAATCATTTAAATGCTTTCATTTTCACATGAAGTAAAAAGTGTGCATAAAGGCTTCCCAAAATAGGAATGCTCTTCTGTAACAGGGTTTCATTCATACTGCTAAATATGGGTTAGGAATGTGATGTTAGATGTTGGATTTCAGTATATTGACCTGTGCTCTTTTTTTTACTGAAACAGCTGTAAATTATTTTATTTTCATCCACACACATTGCCTAGCTGTTGTGTGTCAAAAGAAGTTTTCTATTGGGGAATTTAAATCAATTCAGTTTTCAATTAGCAAACTTCTAATTTCTGAGTCTGGTGCTGGAAAAAAAAATAAACCTGAAGGTCTATGTTTGAATATATGTGCACTATAAACTCCCTTTCTTCCCAGCCCATGGGGTAGACTGAGCAGCAGTGAAACTCAGTGAAATTCAATCCCAGGCTCCCAAATTCAATCCAAAACACCCAAATACCAAACTGTTCAAACCTTTATTATACTCCCCACCCCATGTCCCTGCAGACCGAATTGCAGGGTTTAACCTCAGAAGGACCTCCATCCTTGCCCTGTGAAGCAGACAGCCAAACTCTCTTCGGTTCCTCCTCTGTTACACCTGCAGCAACTGGGGGGCCTGATGGCCTGGATTTCTCGTGTACCTGGGTGCCCCATGTTCTCAGAACAGGTGCCAGGGTCCCTGCTGGGCTTCCACCTGCAGATGTTTCACACTCAGCTGCTGCAGGCCCCCAGCCCAGAGGTTTCACACTCAGCACAGCCCCTCTGCAGCTTTCTTTGCCTCAGGACCTGAAGTGGGAACCCTGTCAGATGTGCCCAGCTGTGCTCCCAGCCAGAGGAGCACTCTGCCAGCTCTCCCGTTAGCCCCTTCCCCACAGCACTCACCACGCAAGGCACATTCCCAGCGGTGGGACATGGACGTCAGTGTGTGGTGGTATCTTTGCTGCTGCTCCTGCTCTTTCTCACCTGATTTCTCTGTCGTGGACTTCCCCACCTACCACAGCCCTTCCTGACTTCCCTGGCAGTCCCTGCTGGGACTGTTTCATACTGCTCTGTAGGGCTATAACCCCTCCACTACCAAAAGCCTGCTGCTGATTTCCAGTGTATCTGGCATGAACCTTCCTGCTCCAACTGTTAGTTGTCCAAAATGTCTCATAAAAAGTATGGTTCTTACACATTTTACATTGGAATCTAATACTATATATATGTGTGTGTGCATATGTGTGTGTGTGTGTGTGTGTATATACTGATTTATAAGATGGAGTTGCACCTTACATGAATACCATACCCATCTTTTCCTTGTAAGAATATATATATATAAATTTTGGAATAAACTTCAGCGGCTGGACAGCATTGATATGCTGCTTGTGTATAATGTACCATTTGCACAAATCTTTAAAGGAATATATTTTTTAAGTTCTGCCTTATTTTATGTTGAGCATGGGCTACAGATGTAGCACTACTTGGTTTTGTTTTGAAGGGCAGTTGTGTAATACTTATAATTTCTAGGCCTGTGTTCCTGGTGTTTTGTTGTTAATCTATTGATGTTGTGCCATTTCAAAGGCAAGAAAAGAAGCTTGTTCCTAGGCAGCCCTGCTGTTCTTGATTTCTCTTCTTTTTAGCACTACCTGCTTCTCTGCTTCACGTTGGACTGATGTACAGCATGCTGGGGTCCTGGAGCAGACAGTAGAATCTTAAAAATTAATATTAAAATATTTTTAACAACAGCCATTGGTAGATACTCAATTTACAACAGGTTTGGAGTTTTTTTATTTTATTGATAGGAAATACTGCTGGTTGTTTACCTTTTGCAGGTTTTTACTTCCTGGGCAGTTAATATTCTGACTAACTCCACCTCCACTAACCCATTTGGCCTTTTATAATTAACACAGCTCTAAAGAATTAAGTAAACAGAACTGGAGATGAAAAGCACGTACCAGGTTGTGAAGCCAGCCAGTGGAAAGATTCAACACTCTAACAGATCCTTTAAGAAGCTGAATTTTTAATTTATTCTGTCCCCAAATTGAGTTAACAGTTCAGTGCAAGTGTAACAGTTCAGTTTCTAATATAAAACAGCAGCAGTAGTGCGATTCTTTGCAGGAACCCAGGCAAATAGTGGCTGTGGCATCTCATCAGTCTGGAAGATGTGATTTCTCAGATGAGGGAGCATATATAGACTGCCAGTGAAATTCTTATGAATTCTCTCCCTTGCTGGGGTATCTAAGCACAGAGACTTTTCATGTTTTCAGTTTTCTTCTACAGCCTTTTTTTTCTGAATATCGATTTTCCTCTTCTTCCCACTGTCACTTTTCATTTTGTGGAAGATGTAAAAATTCAATTCCATTGCTACTTGATTCCTTGCTACTTAATTTTTTTCCCCCCATGAATTTTCTCTTCAAGAGAAAAATCACAGCTATGGTTGATAATTTCAGGTGTTACTGCATAAATTCCTCAGGCCTGATGGCATAGCAGAAATGTTCAGCTGGATACAGTTTTTTGGTTTGGGAAGATAAGATGTGTATTATGTGTTGGTATCAACATGCGTTACTGGATGCAATTCTGAAAGTATTAAACGGCTTCAATGTGTCAGAGATGGTGGGACTGAGCATGGGTGCCAGAAATTGTTGTGATAAGCAGTTGCTGATGTCTGTAGATTATAGGGAGAACTGTAACCCATGTTTTGGGAAGCTATCTAGTGTTCCAGAGGAAAATGTCTGCCAGATAAAAATTTCTGTTAAACACCAAAGGAGATAGCAACCTGGAAGGCTCCAGAAGAATAGACCTGGCTGCAGATCTTCACAGAGGATGCAGGTTAATTTTGAGCACCAGAGAATTTCCCTTGACTGATTTTTTTGGAGTGGGATTGGGGGGCAGGGGATGCATAGTCTGGTTTGGTGTTGGTTATCCCAGAACAGCAGGATATTTGCTCCTGGATAGTATGAGCAAAGGCTGATCTTAGCTGTTGGGAAAACATTAAATCTCACCCAAAACACAATGGAGGCACTGGAAATACTTCTCAGGGTCCTGTTGTGTTCTGCAGTGTTGGTTTGGTTATGTAAAAACATGGTTTGTTCTCAGTGTTTCTCTTTGGGGGAAGGTGAGAGTGCTACAGGGTTCATCTGTGCATTCTGTCCTTAGGTCATGGCTGAAAACTTCCTTCAGTTCCAGCAACAGTACCAACTGCAATAGCAGTACTTAGTGGTCTTTACTTGCCTCTTCAGTCTCAGCAGAAGCAAGTAGGTTTGAAGAAACGCTTATACTGCCTCTGCTGTTGCTGATGATCCCCAGCTGAATTCTTTTCCATACTTTGGGATGCCCCAGTACAGCCTGAATGTTTGCTTTTGGTTACGTTTTTGATCATACTTTGTCTGCATTTGTGTCTGTGATCCTTGTGCCTTGTTTGTTCTTCTGCATTTCTTTTCTTTCATTTGTGTCTGTGATCCTTGTGCCTTGTTTGTTCTTCTGCATTTCTTTTCTTTCCTTCTCTTGCAAGTTGTGCAGGATTGACCTGCAGTCCAACCAAAATAGAAATGCAGGTGGGTATTTCACATGGGAACAAGTTTTGCCCCTAATGGAATTCTAGCATGTTTTTCTAGGGCAATTTAAATGAGATGTTTTATTCATACAAAAATCAGCATTGCTCTGTTTTCTTCCAATTCTAATAGTCCTGGATGAATGTAGATCATCTGCAGATTTAGAGTCATTGCAAGAGCTGTAAGTTTATATGCAAATTTAATATTCCACTGTACTACAGTATTGAACATGAGAAACTTTACCAGTGTAACATAGTTTATACTGAGTTGCCAGCAGAAGAATGATTTTGGAATTCATGTGGAGGATGTATGATCTTAGAGTCAAAATCACAGAAACCAAGTAAAGATGCTTTGCAAAAGGAGCACACAGGAAGCGGGACAGACAGAAATGTCTTTTTTCTTGTCTCATTCCCAACAGAAAACAAGAGCAGGAGCTTCTACTTTAGCACCTGCTTCTGACTTCCTCCTTCAGTGACAGGCCTGGTTATTTTTATAAGTGTTTGTGGTTGGTTTTTTGGTTGGTTTTTTTTCTTCTCTGGGTTTGCAGAATTAATGAATTCACTGGAGCCACCTTGAAACAACATCCTTTACTGTCTAGCATCCGAGGAACAGATTTACCGATTTGGGTTTTGTTTCAGGGTTGGTTTTTTTGTTGTTGTTGTTGCAGAAATAGGTTATCATTTGTCACTTGAGCGACCATACTACTTTGCATGCAAACAGCTCACTTTAGGAGTGTGAGGATAGCTCATAGTGATTTTATCTTCTTAGGAATTACAAGCTTTGCTAAAAGATTTGTAGAGGAATAGACTTAGAGGAAAAGATGGTAAAAAATAATGCAAGATCAAACAAATAGGAGTGACAGGGATGGGAACAGAGTTCAGCAATGCTTCTGTCTCTTATCCTGTCTGCAATGCATCGGGAAAGGGATCTAGACTTAAACTTGCTTCAGTCATGCTGCCCCTAAAGTTAAAATTAACCAGGAGCAACTCTCTATTCCATGTCACCATATAGCTGCCCAAGTCTTTGAGCAGGCACTGGCCATGGAGCAGCCTGGGCTGGCAAGACAGAGAAGCTAAAACTGCTTCCTTTGGCCTGAGCATAAAATGTTTGTGCTTAGTTAGGTAGAAACCTTTCCTTAGAGTGGGGCCTAAGGACATGGTTACACAGTGTAATTAAATGCTGTTATTTTAATTATGTAATAGAATGCAAAGCCTTAAGAAATACTTGTGTTGTGTTTTAGAATGAAGCAAAAATGTATTTAATATGTTTAACAGTGAATGCAATTGATTCAAGATTAAATACTGTGTTTAAAGATAAAAAAATGCAAACATTTTTGAAAAATAACTTGTGATGTAACTTTGCAGAGGATTCTTGTTGTATGTGTAAGACAGTAATATACAGAGGTTACAACATTTAACATTCCTTCTACTATCAGCTGTGGTTCGATATTGGTTGTGGATTCCCTTATGCCACACTGATTTCATGCAGTATAGGTGACATAAGATCAGTTCTGGCTCTTTCCATTCTGCTTCTTGTTTCCCAGCTGTGTACAGGACACCTTACTTTTCTTCTCATTTGCTTCCCACTACTCCTCAGTCTGTTTGAGGGTAACTCACCTTTCTCCCCAAACTGTTGCATCTAGCTTGGGAGGTGAATCTGTCCCTGTGATTTATTTCCTTTCACCTCAGCTTTGTTTTTACAGTGTCCTGGTTTGTGGGGTTTCATCATTCATTTGTTCAATTGCCTTTTGAGAAAGGAGCAGAAATAAACACCTCAATACTCCTGTTGGGTTTTTCTCAGTTATCCTCTTTATTCCTCTTTAACTTTTTTTTGGTTAAAATTATTAACTAAGGGATTTTTATAGACTCATTAAGCAGCTCTTTCTTAGGACTAATTTTTTGCCAGACCAGGGTCCTGAGACAAATCTTAACTATTCCAGCCACCATGGTTGTGTGAACACATTTAAATTATAAACTTGGAATTCAAATTCCCTCCCTTTCCCAGCTAAGTGTATTTTATGACTTCAGGAGCGCAAGCATGCAAAAGCTGTCAGTCCCAGAGAAGTTCTTGTTAGGAATACCTGGTTAAAGCATAAGTAATTGTGACTCTTTACTCTTTGCTGGTAATAATGGGAAGATAAAGAGAAATAAAAAGAGGTCAGAAAATAGATTTTCACAAGATGACTTCATATGCCTTTTTTTCCTAGGAGGAAATTACTAGTATAATACGTAAAATGTAAGTAATTTATTATGATATATATATATTTACAGAGTTCTTTGAGTTTCTTTTTGATAGTAATCCACATTGCTTCCTCCTAGAATTTGGATTTAAATAGGATGTTTCAATCTCCATTATTTTGTATGTTCATTTTTTCTGGCTACGAGAGAGTTTAAACTGGTGATAAATTATGTGGGAGGATAATTTATGTTAAAAAGGGGGAGGATTATGTATTTTAGAGGTGACCTACCAGAGACTGTGTCTAGTCTTATTATTTATGATAGCTAAACTAGACTGAAAGTTCTGAAATTTTGAGTTATGTTATGCTTTATAATATTAGCCTTGAAAATGTTAGGATTCTCAAATTTGATGATTCCCTACTCATGCCAGGACATGTCTAGCATCTTCTGCAGGGGGCTGTATTACCTTTCTTTGTTGTTGAGTAGTTGACACAAAATTCTGCATGAAACAATTACACTTACATAATGTTCCTATGCCAGATCATTGGCATCTGCTGTTTCTTGTATCTTTTGTGATACTTCAGTGCTCTTCATTGCCTGAAGAACAGGAAATCATGTATTCTGCATGTGCAAAATTTAGAGTGTCATCAAGGATCTAGATCCAGTAATTATCCCAATAACTTCAGGAAAAACACTTCTTTTCTAGAAGTTTGATTTTTGTTTTTACAGTTCTTTTAAGTTAGCTGTGGCAAACTACTTGACAGCTTCACTGGGGAAAAAAACGCCAGTTACTTTCTGTAAATAAATAAACAAACTCAGTTAATGATAGGATAGTAGTGGAAGTTACATACTAAAATACTGCATTGTCTGTGTTGCTTAAACTTATTGAATATTAAGATTGTTGCATGGTATGGTTCCATCATTCATTTCTTTAGTATGTAGGTTGAGTAATGTTTGCTGATAGCAGTGATGAATTTAGCATAATAAAATTAAGGTGTTCACAATGTCAAGTACCAGGAGGCATATTTTTTGTATTACAAAAAGCATCTATTTTGCACAGCAGTAAGAGTGACCTGACTATACCAAACTGACAGAGATATTTATAAAATAGCTTGAATAAAAGAAATTTAAACTACTTAGTTGGGGTTTTTGGGCAGTGACCTGGTATCTAGCTGGTCACTGTTGGATGATGTTTTACTTGATTCCAGTTGTTAGCAAACAATATTTGTCAAAGCTTGTGGGAGGAAGTGTGGTGTAGGAGTTTGGATTCTTGCTGGTGGAGTTACTGGAATTCTTTACACATCTGTAATCGGCCTTAACTGATATAGTTTGGTAGTTTATCCAGCTCTGAGTTTTATAATCCAGAACAAAAAACTATCTTAGTGTGGGAATAGCCAGTGAGCATGGATTATACTGGTTTGGGCAAGTTCTGTTGCTACAGAAATAAGCTGATGTGAAACCGGATGGGTATAATCAGATATCTTCTGAAAGCAACTGAGATGCTTGCAACATGAGGCAGAGCAGCTGTCAAAAATGTTCTTGTGCAAATGTGGTTATCTTTATTTTTGGACTAACCAGCATTTTGTCTTCACAGCAGCTATACTTCTGAATGGAAGTGGCTTGCAGACAGAGCTAGAATTGGCAGCCGTTGGACATGGCTTCAAGCCCAGATTTCAGAACTAGAATACAAAATCCAACAACTAACTGACCTTCACAGGCAAATACGTGCCACCAAGGTATTGTCTGTAAGCTCGTAAATCGGCTTTTCAAATCATCTTTTGACAGTGTTTCTTGTAATATTTTATGTATTTGGTTTCTTGTTGCTGTTCTTTGTTTTGCCCTAGACTTCTTGTGTCTGTGCAGGCTATCACCTGCAAAGTTTAATGGGAAAGACATCAGGAGCTAAAAACTATTGTACCTTAAAGGCACCAGTATAGGACTGTGATTTGGGAACCCTTACCTTTGTATCTGTGATAGGGACTTTGTTTGTGGCTTTCAGGGATCCAGTACACAGTACTGCATTTATCACACTGGTTTTTCCCTCTGCAGGAGAGGCAAGATTGCTTTTTCAGCTGGGATGGTTGGTTATTCATTTTTGTGTTGTGGGTCTTTCAGGGTGGGTTTTTTGTTACTTGCAATGCATGTTTATTCTGAGGATTAGATGGTTAATGTTTGTACAGCACTTTGAACAGGTCAAGGATTAATAATTACCAAAATTCCAATGTGTGTAATTCATGTACTAGTTTTTGTAAATTGAACTGGCTAGACAGTGGGAAAGTGACATTCCTAAACCATTAGTAATCTAGCTATCAGTTCCTCAGGTCATTCTCACATAAAAGAAGCCAAACCTGTGTGAGGTGGTGTGATAGTGAGGGGTTTAGAGCAGGGATCTTTGACTCTTTATCAGTGAGCCTCATGCAGGTTTTCTGGTCTGTGTTGGGGTCAGATAAGCACAATTGAGAAGAGCAAGAAGATGCTTCAGAGTTTATGTGGCTGAACATGAGACTTAGAGGGAGTTTAAAAGGAGAAGAAAATCACCTCAGAGAGCATTTCCCTCTGAACACATAAAGAAAAATTACTCCATCTTCTCATTTCACCCTCAAAGCCCTTCTTTTCATATCCAGCTTGTCCCCAGTCAGGTTTTTCTTTACAAAGAAATTAAGGGGGTCTGTGAAAGGAGATTTTGTATTTTGGTGAAGGGTGAGAACGCCCATGTTTTGGTGTTGTTCTAAATACCAGATACATGCACACTCTTATACACAAAAGCTGTCAGCCTTTATGATGTCGTAGGTCAGATGGGCTACAGAAGGTTGAGAAACAAATGTCAGGGAAATAAGAGGAAAAACATTCTTTTAGTCATGCATTTTCTTAGCATTAGGTGGTATGTTGGTTTAAAGCCAAGTCATCTTCCTGGTGGAGATTGTTAGTGACATTCCTTTCTGAAACTCCATGCCCATTTTACCAGCTGTGGTATTTAATGTTTGGCATTGTGTCCCATAGTGAAGGCAGGCACCTATTTTCTTCAGATGGGGTTTTTTTTTGTGTACGTGTTTATGTAATACCACTGCAGCAGCTACAGAAGGACATGTGGGCTGATAGAAGAGCTTTGTTTTCATTTAGTGGCTGCAAAGGAGTTACACAATATCATTAGAATTTGTGTGCTGTTTAATGGTTTCAGAGTGGTTTTGATGTGTTTTGAGTGGAGAAAAATGTGATTCATAGCCAGGGAACAACGATTTCAAGCAAAATGCCACTCCTTGAGCACCATAATGCAATAGGAACGGAGATGAGTAACTTGTGGGCTGTTTCCTGGCCTACTACATTGTGTCTTCTCTGTCTCTACACACACAGAAGTAGCACCTCTGGATCTTTGCAAGTCCTTTCATTCAAAAAAAAATCTATATCTGCAAAACAAAACAATTCCATTTGGGGAAGAAGGTAGTCATTGCCAAAACCTACTGATTGTAACCCATTTAACTTGTAATACAGTCTGTATTAGTCTTCTAGTTCTTTACTCTTCATCTTCTCTGCCTAGTCCATCTCTCCCTTTCCATACGCTCTTGTCAATTTTCCTCTTCTTTTTCTGCTTTCTTCTTGCCATGCTTGGTAAACAGGTTTCTAAAACTTCAAAAAATAAAAGTTCATTGGAAGCATGTGTGTGTATATGTCCCTCTTTTCAACACTTTTAATGTATGTCTTCCCATTCCTCTGACCTCAGAATTTGGGTTTTAGACTTTTTGGACTCTGTGGTCATGACCTATGATCTTATTACTAAAAAGACCTAAAGATTCTAAGTTCTAAAGGAGTCTAAAGCTGTTGAGGTAGCTTTCCTCCTGTTGTGGCACACAAAAATTAGTTCTCTACTTGAATTTCCTTGAATGTACTGCCCATAGTATGGTACTGGTCAGGAATTGTGTCCATCTGCTGTAAATGGAAAAGTGCAGATGATGATCTATGTGGAAAACCTAGCATTGACTTGATGGACATTCAGAATCTCTGTGCCCTTTTTAGGCATTAAACCAAGTTTTCAAGCACCTTTATTTTTAGAGAACACCTTTGTTCTCAGCTTTGAATTTATAATTCAAACAGTGGAATAAGTTAGCTACAATGAGAACAAGACAATTTCACTTTTTCTCCTAGTCTCCTCTTTGAAGTCTCTTTGAGACTTGCTTTTATGTTGTAAGGCCAGTTGCTGCTGAGGCAGGAGTAAAGGTCTCACTGAAACTACAGGACCCTTAATTTTCCACAGCCAAAACCTAGGTGAAGTCTGTCTTGCTTAAAGAAATAGCAGTACAGCTTCCTTGTGTTCACATTATGACAGTCTTCCTTGTTCTTTGATTGAGTGGAATATTGTCCTTAGAAAGACAAATTGGAGGCAGTATTATAATGATCCCATTCTTTTAATATCTGTTCGATATTTGAGTAACAGTTAGTACTTAAAAGCAAGTAAGTTCTTTCCCTTTCTCTTCGGAAAAAGCCTGGAGAGGTTTGATAGCCTTTTCTGGTATTACATGTATTTTCTCAAGATAATGACGAACCAAGGAACTATTTGAGGACTGGGTTTGACTGTCACAAGCTTATTTTTGCTTTTATTTTGTTTAACATTTTAAATTCTTAAACCAACTGATACATTACCTAGGATTGTAGTAGAGGTACTACTATTTTTCTAATCCATCATGTGGAAAACACAATAGGGGTATTATTTTCCTAGTTCCATTTATGAAACTCTGTTATTTTCCTACCATATAAAGTTATATTTATCTTATTAGGTGGCGTTCTAGATGGTACACCACATCTGATCCCATGTTTGTGCAGATGGTCTTGAAAAGCAGTGAGAGTGCTAGAAAATTTAGGATAGTTACTTCTAATTATGAAACTCTAAAAATGCTCACCTTAAAAAAATCAGTCATTAAATTGTAGAAGGTTTTTGTTTAGAATTGTATAATTTCTGCTACATAAAAGTAACAGCCTTGATGTTTTGCACAGAATATGGATAGGAATAAGAGAAATAGAGCACTTTAAAATGTCTCCAGCAAAATTTATTGACTGCAAAGAGTAAAACCAAGTTCAAATCAAAGGGTGGTCATTTCTTACAGAGTCTAAAAAGTCTAAAACCTCCTCTTAAATCAGCAGGCAAATGATCATATACAGTTCTAATATGTATGAATTTCTGATTTGAATTTTGGCACAGATGTTTAAGCAGTAGTATAACACTGGAGTGATTGCTGTTACAAGGAGTAGCATAATTGATGCAGCTTTTTAACATTAAACAAAATGCCTACTGTTTCCATATTTTAGCTGCAAAGTGCTCCAAAGTTATTGGGAGGATTTAAGAGGGATGTGCCAGGTTTGACTGCCTGTTAAAAAGTATTAGGCGGGTTAATCTGTTGTCAACCAACTGTGTTCATTTGGTGTTGTCTAGGGGATGGTGGTCTTAGAAGAATTCCCGTTTCCAAAAGACATTTTGAAGAAGCAAATACAATTGACAGACCAAGAAGCTTTATTAAACGCCACAGGGAATTCGCAAGTTGCCATTGAGAGACAGGATTCTTTGCCGGAACACGACTTTGAAATGTCACCCAGCAGTCCTACTTTGCTTTTACGAAACATAGAAAAACAGGTAAAGTAAAACAAAACTGAGTTGTCAGTGAAGCCAAATGATTGACTTCAGAAATAGGGAGGTTCCATGGTGATGACTTCCAAAAAGAAAGGTATTTTGCAGTCCTGGGAGTGGGTGCTGATTAATTGAAGGGTTTAAATAACTACACTGTACATCAGGTTTACTAATTAACCTCTTATTTCTGATGTGTCTGTGTTACTGCTTTGTTTCCCTCCAAGCAGACACAACAACCTCTAAGAACCATCCACAAACCTGCCCCTGCTTTATATTCAGGGTCAGTGTAGAGTTTCCACAGGTTGTTTCAGGAAATACTTAATGTGAGATGAAAGAGTACAGCTGACAGTGGAAATATATTGCACTTGAAATTAAAAAAAAAAAAAAAAAGCCCAAACAGAATACAAATGTTAATCTGCCTTTTCAAACATTGTAGGACTCTGGTATGGAGCTGCGGAATTCCAGGTACTTAACAGGTACACTGGAGGTGTAGTTGTGAGCAGAGTTTCACTTCAAAGTGTGCAGAATGGCTGTTTCCATGGTTGATTCCAGGAAATACGATTCCAGCAGGGTTTTCTTTTACTTGAAAGTACATAAAGGATGTAGTAGGATCACATTGCTGAAGGAGGTAGTGGAAATTTGTTTTTCTGAATGAATTTATGCAGTTTGTGTAAAACAAACCTGACAAAGCCACTGTGGGGCATTAATTTGTTGCTCTGCTGCTCTGCATAAATTCCTGGTCATACAGACATTTTTTAAAAGGATTAAAAGTAGTAGCATTAAGTACTAGTGCCTGTTCCTGAATCTCTGTGCCAATTTTCTTATTTGATAGTCATACTTTCCTGTTCTTAAAATGCTTCCCTTTGTTGATAAATCTTATCCACCACAGGCAGGAGTGAGGAAGCAATGAAACAGGAAATTTACATGCTCAGTGCTGGCAATTGCATAAGGTAACCCAAAGAGCAATTTTAGAATGTGGTGAATGGCCCCTCTTTCAGTGGTGGCTTGGAGAATTAAACACACTTTTCAGTAAGACTTTTGACTATTAAAGTGATAATGGTCTGTTTCCCGGTCCCCAAGTAGCCACAAATGTGGTCCAAGGGGTGCAAGAACTTTGATGATCTGAAAATCACTTGGAAGTAAAGACTAACACATCTCACACAACACATTGGATTTCTTCCCTTTTACACCGCTAAAAGCTTTGGTGTTTGATTGCCTTTTTGACTACCAGTTCTGTTCTTAACTCTGAAAGTCTGAGTTTCTTGTTCAGTGTCAGGAGCAACAATGCTGCACCCTGAAATACATCTACAGCTATTCCCACAGAATTCTTCAGGTGTTAAAGTATTTCAGTGTTAAAAATAAGTAATTTTGCTTGTGAACCAAAAGAAAAGTCATATAGAATAAAAGTGACTAAGGCTGGCAATTTTTATTAATACTGTTTTCAAGTCCTTTTCATAGCTACATGTATGTTTTTCCATGTGTTTTGGAAGTCTGCCTTTATTTTTCATGCTCTTATATTGAGTAGAGACTGCTCCTTCAGAATGAATTCTGTTGAGATTTTTAAATCAGTCTGCTAACTATTTTACTGGCATCTTGTTTGCTTTGTCCAGTCTATAATTGACTTTCTATTTCTGTATTTTAATATCCATCCCTGAATTTTTTATTCTTATGTGAAATCTTTACCTGACTACATCACTTAAACATTAACAGAAAATACATGAGTTGTAACAAAACAGAAATAAAAATTCTTCCTCTTTCTGCATAAATGTAAAATGTAAATGTAAAATCAAAATGTAAAGAAAACTTACTGGGTAAC
This sequence comes from Gymnorhina tibicen, assembly GCA_013399875.1. Lineage (NCBI taxonomy): Eukaryota > Metazoa > Chordata > Aves > Passeriformes > Artamidae > Gymnorhina > Gymnorhina tibicen. The sequence continues at coordinate 399,273 of VXAZ01008031.1, forward strand.
CTTTAGCAATTCATGTTTTAAACATTCTTAGTTCTGATTGAAAATCCAACAAAGTAATGCAAAATGTTTGAGTTTTTTTTAAAAAAGGAGTATGCCATTTCAGATACATTTAATTTCTGTTCAGTGTGCAGAACACAGTTTCCTCTAAGCATTTATTGTGAGAATAGCCTCTAAGGTCTGGCATTTAAAACAAAAAATCATTGTGAAATGGTATTTGGAGACAGTCCACAATTCATTGCTTTGCTAGCAGTAATTCTTAGTCTTAACAAATTGGCTACATGTGTTTCATTTGTTTTGGGTCAGTTTTGAAAGTCAGGTTTTTTTGCAGGAGGAGGGCGGGTGGTTGCCTCTTGTTGCTATTTTTGAGGATACCAGAAGATTTTATCCATTCTGTCTGTCGTTACAATAGTCCTCATGTAGTTACACTTCCTTTTATAAAAACACCTTTTTCAAACTACAGTAATCAATGAAGAGGATTCTTCTAAGAACAAAAATACTTAGAGCGAACAAAATGTACGATGAATAGACAGTTGACTTCTTTTTTCCCCCCAGTTGAAATGTTTGTCAAATGGCCATTTAGCAGCTCTGCCTGCAGCTGTTGTAATATCAGCTATAAAGTGTTCTGTTTTCTGTTTTCCCTTTTAAAGACCTTTGGTTACAACACTAAGATCACTAATTATTTGGGATACTACTTCAGATGTATAAACAATGTTCAGGGTTGTTTTGGTGGTTTTTTGGTGTTTTATTGGTGTTTTATTTGGGTTTTGATAGAGTTGAACATAATAATTGTGAAAGAAAAACCATGCCAACATGGTTATTCACAGGAAGAAACTAAATATGATTATTCCATGATGTATGGGACTGAAATCCTAAGTAGGAAAACAAGAACCCGGGACCTTTGAGCTGCTGAGTCTGGATAAAAGTCTGACTACCTTTAATTTTTGGGTTTTTTCCAGAGTGCACAACTAAGTGAAATCATCAGCAGCCTAATTGCTCCACTCAGTCTGTCTCCAGCTTCTTCATCTCTTTCATCCAAGACCTGTAGACACAGACAGCTGGTCAACGGCATCTCCTTCAGGTAGGTGACAGTGTGGTAGGTTTTTTTTGAGAATAACTTTCGGTAAAGTTATGTATATGGAACTAATAATCGTTACAATATTAGATAAGGAAAAGAGAGCTGCTTTCTGCAGGCTTCAAGAGCTTCAAGAGAAGTCTTGATTGTAAGGCTGAAAATAGTAGGGTTTTGTGTTGTTCCTAAAGGTATCATAAAAGTATAGTCCCTGTAACTACATTTAAGCACTGTTTTGAGACTTAAAGCATTCTGTCATAACAAGTGCAGTTTTATTTCTGGAAAACTGACAAACTAGATTCGTAGAATATGTGAGGAATGTGACGTGTCTCAGCAGGGGTCAGTGTCGGGGTGGTAACTTCATTAATTTTAAGCAGATCAGTCTTCAATAAAAGACCAAGTTTATCTTTGCCACCTTCATTTTCAGGAATTTGGAGATACCATTTTCCATTCAAGGTGTTTTGTTCTGGATGGACATACCTTCCAGAATGACTGTAGGTTGAAATTAATATTTTAGAAAAATGTTTCTCAGTGCCAGTCCATACTACTTAGTAATTCCATCTTTTATTCAAAGATTTCAAATACAGTACAGGCTGTAATAAGTATTAGTTTCAAAACAACATTAAGGTAATTGACTACAGTTACAAAATATCTAGGTATATTGGATATTTCTCCTGAGTTAGTTGTAATGGGATTTTTGAGGATACTGTTATTCACGGATCTTAATTAAGATCAGGTGGATGAAGAAACTGTTCCCAACTAGAGCTGGGGTGTTTATTACAGAGTGTGCAGCAGAACATAATTCCCTGGCTCCCAACTCCAAGAAGAGCTGTCCACACCGTCTGTTTCAGCTTTGCTGCAGAGGCTGTAGCCTCCCACAAAGAGATTATAATGAGCAGCTTGGATGGGCAGCTTCTTCAGCTGCTGTCTGTTCCACAGTGATTGTGTGATTCTGCCCTAAATTTAAGGATGACGGCGTCCTGCCGTGTAACATCCCTGCTCCTGATGTATCAGTTGTTTACAGATGATGTAGGAGAAAATCAGAAGGTTCCTCTCAGATGTGGACTAAAAATAGTCCAGAAATAGGAGGTGCTAGTAGAGATGGGTATGTGGAAGAAGAGAGTAATTTAGGCTGTGTCTTGAATCTGACTTTTTCGGAGACAGATGAGGAAGATTTCCTGCTTTTAAAAATGTTTTTAGGAGTGTATGAAGTTAACTTCATGATGAGAGACTCTAATGGTGTAACTTCAAGCCAATTCTCTTCTTATTTATTAGGCACCATCCAAAGTTAGTCTTTCCATTTCATGAGTGACACGTTGTTTGCTCATGGACCACTCTCTAAGGTTGGTTGTTTTCTACTCATGACCTAAAGAAGTCCAAAGAAAAATGTTAGGACTTGGAAGATTTTCTCAGTGCTGTAGCGCTAAACTGGAGTTTGGCAAATTAGGTGTTGGAAGGGAATCTGAGAGACTTTAGGGCTTTCTAGATGCTGTCTTAAACATGGGTTAAAAAGTTAATTTTAATTTTTCACTGCTTGTGAAGTGTTTTGAAATCTGCAAATAAATACTGCATATTAAAGATTCATGAAATAGAGTGGTTATATGAGAATCCTGCAGGGAAATTCACTGCCTTCTACTTCTTGGGGTTTTTTGAGCATGTTTCCGGATTTTGGTGGTATTTTGTTGTTGTAGTACCTGTGTGTTCAATCAATTGAGCTGAATAGTTAATTATTAACTTACATGCTGCAGTTAACTTAATTCTTGGCTGCTTCTCCCCTTGCTTTTTCTAGAGCTCACTCTGACTGTATTCAGTATTTCAGAAAGCAGAAATCAAAATCAAGTGGAAAATAAGGGGATTTTTTTTGGTTTTGAGAGGGCGAAAAAAGAGATAGCAATTTTCACTTAAGTAAGTTCTTGAAATTAGTTGTAGGCTGTTGATGTGAAAAACACAATAGTCCATGTTTAAAGTAGGTTTAAGCATGAGGTGCTTGGGGTTGGTAATTGCGGGGTTGCACTACAGCTGGTTACATTGGCTGTTCACATTAGAAGTGGAGGTGCATGTAAAGTTCCTGGTTGACTGAATATAGGTAACCTTGAATTGTCGTTTGTCAAGGCCTAGTTACATTAGTGCCTTCCGTTTTTTTGTGTGGCTTTTCCTTTCAGTTGAATCTAGGTGCCAAGATTAGCCCAAAGCATTGCATGAAGGTAGATGCTCATAGAAGCAGTTCCCTAAGCCAGTGATACCCACTTTCTTATGAGGGGAGAGGAAGGAAAAATTGATTACTTCAGGACAAATAGTGCCTGTCTGATGGCTTCCTGTGCAGGTATGCATCTGGAAGTAAGGTCAAGAGCAAGAAAGGCAAACCTATGAGCTTTGAAAGGAGCATTCTAGCAAATTTGTTACTTTCACATCTGGCCATGGTTCATTTTGCTCTTCTGTAGAATCACATTTTGAAAACCACTCAGAATAAGATCAAACTAAATGGGTAACTCAAAGCTTGATTGGGAAACCTTTTAAACAAGTGGCAGGAAGACCACACTGCCACGTACAGGAGCTCCAGGCCACAAAGATGAGATCTCTCTTCATCTGAAACTGGAGCGGTGCATTGCTGCAAGGCACAGGAGGGTAAATAGAGCAGATGTCAGAGACTGCAGAAAAATTACCAAGGGCCTGGGCAGACCACTAGAACAAAGGCAGGAATCACAGAAGTTGAGGAGCCAGGCTGAGGAGCTTTTTGTTCTAATTTGTCTGTCCAAGTTGTCTCTCTTGAAAGAGAGAGGTATGTGGAAATCCACAAGTTGAGCTTGGGACCATCTAAGTTGGAAAATGTTTTTGAGAATTCAGAGAGAGTATTTTAAGAAATCTTTTCCATGGACTGTAAACCTTGTATTTCTTTCTCAAGCCTTAAAAATGCAGTGTTAACATTAAGAATGCCTCAGTATTTCAGGCTTTTTCCTGGCACTTACTGATATGTTCCCTTAAATACTTTGTACCATCCCTCTGTTAATTAACATGTTATTTTCATGTGTCTGTGTTGCTTATTGGATTGTATTGATGTGTTAGAAAGCTCAAATTCAAGCCCGTAAAGCCTTGTTACCACTCCAACACAGCATGGGATGGTGTTTTATCGCACTTCCATAACAAGCCCTTTTATTTAATAAAAATGTACTGTTAAAAGAGTACCACCTATCAAAAAATATGTGTAAGTGGCCTTGTAATAAATTTATTTTCATGTTCTATTGTGTCACAACTTTACTGATAAAACTGTGACTTGTCATAAGACAAAATAATCATTTGTGCAGATAGAGGACCTGTTATGAACCAAGGCCAAAATACTGTGTGTAGTTGCACTGCTCAGACAGAGTTGTGATCAAGGTCTTCAGTATTGTAAAAATAAAAGAACACTTGAGTGCTTTTTGCAGCAAGCCTTCAACTTTGCAGGCAGATGTTGCTACAGCAACAAAATAAAATCAGGAATACCTGTAACAGGGAAGTTCATTCTTCCCATTGAGTCATTCCCACCCAAGTGGGAAGAGTATTTTAAATTCTTACCTTGTGGTATTGCCTATTCTGGTCACCAGACAGGCTGTAGGTTTGTGAGAACGGTGTGAGATTGTTCCACACATACGTATAGGGGCTTCTACTGCTCTTGGCCATATCTTTGCACTTGATTTTGATTCTATGCTTGAAGTGTGTAGAGTTCCTAATTTTGATACAAATGCTTCACAGTGAGTTGCAACCCCTATGCTGAATGATTACTGGTTTGTAAAGCTTTACTTAGGTTTCAGTTCTTGAGCAAAATCAGAAAATCTTGAAAGTATTAGGACAGAACTCTAGGTCTCCTTTATGTTAGCATAACTGCTGTCTTGAATGGAACGTCAGTATGAAGGGAAATATTAATTGTAACTTGAAACTCATACGTGTTAAAAATGTTAGAGAGTTCTTGAATTTGTAAAAAACAAAACTCAATATATGCTTGAGGGCTTAACTTCATTTTGACATTTGTTTCCATGAGCAGAAAGGTAAACAAGAACAATAAACTCCCTTTCCTGACCTGACACAGAAGTAATCAACTAGCAAACAAAGCACATACACAATTTTCTGAAACAGCATTCTAAAACATCTTGGTGTTTATAAAATTCTTTTAGCACTAGATAGCTAATGCTAATCAGAGTGTGAAATCTTGGCCTATGTATGTGGAGCATATGTAACGTTTTGTATTTCCTCTCCTCATTATTCATGAAACTGCAGAGCTTCAGACAACAGAGAGGTATCCTCTTCAAGCAGCTGGTTGCTTGATCGTCAGCACATCAAGAAAAGAAGAAGAGACAGGACAAGACTCAGATCTGTCTCTGTGAATAATGTGAGCACATCTGCCCGAACAAGGCCACTTCATAGTTTCCAGAAGAGGAAACTCTACAGAATGCACGGTGCCTGTCACTGGAATCAGCAGGTAGGCCCTTGTCTCTCTGTTCAGGACGGAAAACCAAAAAGTCCAGCTGCTCGAGTCAGCATATGTCTTGTCTGGTGTGCCAGAGGAATAGTGCATGCTGTGCTGGTTATTTGTTGCATTCAGGGATCATAGAGCATGTGCGGCAGCAGTACTGGATGTGTCTGCAGGAGCTCAGAGTTAATGAGTTGAACATAAAAATTAAAGATAGCTCAGAGTCTTGCTTATCAAATCAGTTTGTTGTATGGCTGTCTTTAAAGCCCTTGTACAATCTAAGAGACAACTTGAGAGTTCTTTAGGAGGCCTGACTGCTGAGGAGACAGGCTACAGTGCAAAGCATCTGCCTGCTTGTTTTCAGAATATTTGTTTTAGCTACAGGAAAGTTTACACAGCTGGTGGCACATAATTTTCTAGGAAATTGAATTGCAGTATCTTAATCTTGTTTCCATTTTTGCTGTCTCTGATTAGTTATATTGCCTTTTTTATGACACTTTAAGAATGCTTTAAAACTCTTAGAATTTTCTGCATTACAGAGGAATTAATATTTTAAACCAGAAAAAACCACATTGTCTGTTGTGCATGGCAAGGCTATCTGCTTGCATCTGATTTTAATAGCATATTGCTGGTAAGAATATATAATGAGTTTAGCTGTGGCTTAAAGAAACAGTCCAATTTGGGAGCAGAGACAGTATGAACTCATTCTTCAGAGCAGTGTTAATCCCAAGAGGTTTTAATTTCTTGATTTTACTTTGCCTTTTTAAAAGTAAGTGTAGTATTGAGGGAAATCTCCACGTCTCCTCAGCTAACTGTCTAGGATTTACTAAGCGTGCCAGTGGTCTGGGGAGCAACTTCCCATGCAAGGATGTTCTGTGCTGATTCATCATTCTCTGCAAAATGGCAGAAGTGTCCTAGTTTTAGCAAGATACTTTATTGAAAAACTGTCCAGTTTCCTATTAGTTTGAGTTCCCAGCTTCCCTGCAGTGGGGCTTAAAGACTTGGCAGCCTGCCTGGAAGGTTTGGGCCAGGGGGGATGGAGGTGGAGAGTGAGTCTGGGAGCTACCTTCTCCTATGTACTTACCCTTTTCATCTTCCTTGCATTGACCAAGAAGACTGTTGTGGACTTGGACTTAATGTTTCCCCTTCAATCCTGTTACAGAGGTTGGAGGCCTCATGCTGTGGCTGATGCCTCTAACTGCTTCTTGCAGCTGTGGAGAGGGCTCCTTAACAAGAGACTCCAGGACTTTCCTGTCCTTCTACTTAAACATGAAGGGTTTTCACTCCAGATGCAGTTTCTAAATAACAGGCCTTTCTGGAAGCCTCTGTCTTGCAGGCTCAAGTATTTCATATTTCTACAAGCACTGCCTATGTCTCTGTGTTCTGAGAAGTGGGCCAGAGTTAGTGAAGTTCAGAGAATATCAGTAAAGGCTTGTGATCAGAAACTCTGTTTCTGTAGCCTGACAGCAGGAGTTCAAGGCAGAGTTCATATTTTTACCTTCAACCAGCCATAGAGCTGACCTGCTCTGCATGCTTGATAGTTTGCCTTGACTTGTAGGCTGCAAAGACAGATTTATAATTAAGCTTTGGCTGCAGACTGCAAGCAAAAAGTATGGTTTTAGGTTAGTAGTTAAGGCTTCAAGTATTGGAGTTGGTGCAACTATGTGTCTGCTCCATGCTCTTGACATCTCTGGTGTTGGGTTACCTTATACTAACCCAGCTTCAGTGTCTTTGTACCAAAAGTGCAGAAATGTCTGAAAGACAGTGGGGTAAAACATCCCTGTAGGGAATGCTGTTTATGCTTATTGCAGCTCTCAGCTCAAAACCCTTTGTTTAGACTCTGCTTTTGAATGTCTTTTCCATGGGGAAGTTAACCGAGAGGCAATGTGGAGAACTACATCATGGGCTACAGAGAGATTCTGTAGCTCTTGTTCCTTGAGAAAACAAGAGATGATGGCAGCAATCGAGTTGTCAGCTTCAGTCTTCGTGCAAGTGCAAAACTCAATTAAGTTTTGCAAATTAAGGTATAGCAGGGAACAAAGCCTCTCATACAGTGTTGATTAAAAACAGAGGATCGGGGATTCTGCTGGGGAAGTAAGTGATAAAATTAGACTGGACATTTCCAGCGCATTCTGACAATCAAACCTAAGTGGGTATTGAGGTTTTAAATTAAGAATCGTCAGCAATGTATCATTTCATTCAACAAATCTTATGCTAACGGGCCCTGTCACTTTCTTAGTCCAGCACTTGCTACACTTGGTTAACCAGCTGTTGATGAGATTGCTCATCCTGTAATGAAAGAGCACTCACCATCAGCCCAGGCTGGCTGCTGGCTTAGGCGGATGTCTGAGGGTAAGGATGCAAAATGGGGAATGGCTTCTGGGATTGATATCTAGTTTTCTCTGAAAATGCATTTATGTTCCCCAGAGTAATCCAGCAAATTTCCTCTGGTCTTTCACAGAAAAAACGAGTAACTTCTTAGCACATGGAAAATAGTTGGATTTTTAATGTAATGTTAGTGTGCCTTTTATAGCAAGTGTCTCTCCCATATTTCCTCAAATTTGACGTATTTATATAATCCCTGGTACCACAATCTGTGAGGACCCCCATTTCCTTAAGTTCACTGGCCTGAAAACAAGCTGGAAGTCTTGCAGCCGATGTGGAGTTAACAGATTCCAGCTTGCCAAAATCAGTGGAGAAAACTGAATCTTCTGAATGTTGCAGCTCCTGGTGGTGCCTGGTTTGAACAGCCAGCAAGCAGTGCCTGGCAGTGCTGAGGGAAGATGCTGCTCTGCAGAGTAATTTGAGCAAGATGGTGACTAAAGAACTCTGACCAGAGAATCACAGCAAAATGCAGGCCTCTATGTGTGGGACATTAAGAAATGCTGGGATAGCTTTGAGGAATTTGCAGTTGGGTTTTCATTACGATGACTGGTTGTACCTGTTGCACTTGGACACGGAAATAACAACACAGATTCTGGGTTTTCGTTCGATGCCAAAATGGCAATGCCCCTTAGGGCTCACGTTTTATTTTTATCTTTCTGAGAATACTCGTGGATTGGAAGATGAAGTTACCACCTTCAAATCACACTGGTCAAAGGAAAAGTCCATCAAATGTCTCCACCTTAGGAGAAAGAAATCAAATAATCTGGACCGGTTAGCATAACATGACTATGTTTACAGAACATGCCTGAGAATTCTTATCTACAGTAGTAAAACATGGAGAAACTGAAAAACTTAGAGTGACAGTACCCTTTGTGCATCTGAATGGCATTCAGAGTGTCATCCCTCACATCTCTTCAGATTCATTTGGGAAGCTCATTCTCTCCCTTCACCCCCTAGCATCCATGTTAGGAAAAGTAAAGTATGAAACTGTGAACTGCTATGCCATCTGTCAGTTCATAAGGTCATTGGGAAGACAGCCACATTTTTTCTCTTATCTACTGCCATGCCACATACATTTACAATGAGTATTTATGACCTAGTAGCCTCGCGTTGCCTGTGGTGAGTTGCCCTATATTGTCCTCTACTTCGCTGTTTCTTTTCTGAAGAGGACTGTACCTTCCCCTGCTCTGCTAGTTAAATAATGCTTACACAGGATAGTATTTAAAAGAAAATACAGAAGTCTATGAAATTCTACAGGACCTTCCAGATTGACAAGATAGACTGCAGATAAATAAAACAGGATGCAAGGTGTTTGGTTTATGTGTCACCGTCCAATATCCTCAGGAACTTGAAACATCCTTTGGGGCTGAATCCGCTCGTCCCCTAATTCAGAATGACTAAGTAACACAAGGTGATCCTTGAGTCATTGTTTGGCCCTGGAATCTGTTTTGTATCTTTCTTCTTTATCTAAATAGCTCGGTAAGAGCTTAGGCCATTTCTTGATTGTGAGTCATGCACAACAAATCCTGGTATTGCAGTCTGTGCTTCAGTCTAGAGGACATGATTGTAGTGGTGCATTTCTTCAGAATGATGTTTGAATGAATGATAAAACTTGCATGCAGGACAGCACAAAGAAGTAAGCTGCAGGTGTGTTCTAATAGGAGGAGACAATGTTTGCAGGTGGGAGTTGAAAGTCTGAGAGTGCTGCGTTCAAAACGTTGGATCTGCTCCTTATTTGTGTTGTTACAGCTGGCAAGTCAAAACCTTTGGGTCATTGTCTCCTCCTATAAAATGTATGTAATTTGGTTTTAACGCTAAGAAAATAGGCCAAAAGTATCTAAACATTAAAACCGAGAAAATCTGTAACTAGCGAATCAGTGTCAGGACTGTAAGACGGAAACACCTATTGAATCATTTCTCAGTGGTTGTTGCATTTGTAACTGCCTTCCTCCCCCATGCCAGATTCTCCAGTCTAATGCCTGGTGTTTATGCAAATGCTTTTCCTGTAGTGAGGAAAGTTGTAGCTTTGTCTCCTGCTATTTTTTTGTCTGCAAGTATGTCTGTGACATACTAAAAGTTCTAAAAGCAGACAAGCGTCGTACTAGTCAGAAACTCTCAGGTCTTTGCTTAGCTGACATGCCCTGATGTTTTCTTTTTTGCTATTTTATCTGTGTGATTTGCTGCAGGATTTTTTTAATAACAAGGATTTTGTTTTGCCAGTATATTTTGTTAGTTTCTCATTTAACATCTTAACAAATGATACTAGTTCCATTTTTTTCAAGTCATGTTTTGCCAAGCGATGTCATTGAGGCTATGTAGACTTTTAATCTGTAAAAACTTTATACAGCTCTAAATAAAGGTAAGAGACAGTGAGATTGGAGTACTGTCAATTTTGCTCCTGTCTGTTTCTCTGCAGAGTTGTAGAGCATGGTGGGGTTTTTTAATCTGAAAATTCTCATTGTATTTGTATCTCCACCTGCTGGAGGAAGAGTTGGTTGTGGGGACTGAGGCATGTGGAGAAAACAGAATTCAAATTTGCAAAGGTGCCAGCACCCTGAAAGTTGAGAATTGAGGTGCAAAAGCTTACATTTTGGATACCACAAGCAAACAGTTGGTATAATGTTACCAACTCTTGCAGCTGCATATTGCCACATTTTCTTCTCTGCAGTGTCAACTGGGAGTTAAGTAAGAGCAGAAGAATATCTGCTTTCATTTAGTGGTTTGAAAAAATAAGGGGGGAAAAAAGTGAGTGCTTGTCTAGAAGGCTCCGAAACAGACAGGAGAAAAGTATTTAAATTCTAGGGTATGAGTTTCTTATTTTGATTTAAATCTTATGTTGGTTCTGTGATTTTTGTGTTCAGAAGCATTCCCAGTGCATGCCTAGTGCCAGTGGTACTTTCTGTTGATGCCGCTTGATAAATACATATGGGTCTTTCCCAAAGTCTTGTTAATTTTCAGGGGTTTGGAAAGACCGTGTATATATTTTTATTTATATATATATGCACACACATATAATTTGTATTATATCCAGCATGCATAGCCTTTATCTTACTTGCTAAATGTCTGCTATTTGCTAGGGATCTGTACCTGGGAGGAAAGAAGTTGCATTGAGTGGAGTCTACTGGTTGTCATGCCCTTCCTTGGTATCCCTAGATACTGGCTCCATCACCTGGTTCAGCATAGTTTCCTGGCATTGCTGACTTCTGAAAAAACGTTGGTTTGTTGCCAAGTCTTCTGCAAACTGGTTCAATACAAGTGGTGTGGTACCTCTGTGGATATGTCAGTCTTGTTGTCTGGGGAGGAGAATTTACCAAGTTTGGAAGTGAAAATAATAGTTGATGAAATTGCTAGTTTAACCCTGGAAGTTACAAAATAAGGCCTTCTGTTAGTTAAAAATCAATGAGACCTGAGTGGGAAAAGAAGTTCTCGTATACATTCAGCTGTTCTGAATGCGTGACAAGACTTCTGTCTACAAGGGAGGGAGGCAGGAAGGAAGGAAGGAAGTACAGACACCTCTAGCTTTCCAATTCTGTAATACTGCCAGTAGAACTAGATCCATCCTCTCTGAGGTTTGTGGCAAGCTGGTAAGCCTGTGAATTCTTCTTTCTTCAGAATGATAAACCATGCTTTCCACGGTTTTGCACCTTTAGCTTAGTGACATTTCTGTAGTGTTTTACTGATCGCATCTACTCTTAATTTCTGCATGGTGCTTTTGAGAAGATATCCCTATGGATTAACATATCTTTCTTTCTTTTGGTTTAACTGGTCAAAGATTGAGCACTAACCTTGATTTTTCAATTGATTTTCTAGTTGAACAAAACATCTTTGTTTCAGGATGTAGAAGACAGCATGCACTTCTACAGAGCAGGTAAAAGTCCCATTGGCTTATGGCAGGATTAAAGAAACTAAACTCCATGTATATTTAGGAGAGGTGGGTGATCTCCAAGAACAGTAGAAGCTATCACTCCTTGTAGGACACTGACCAAAAAATCTGAATTTCAGACAAGTTGAATGTAAGTTTTCATTACTGTTTTATGAAACTCCCCATTCTCTTCCTGGAAAAAATTGGTCTCTGCCATAGGATCTACCACTTTATCTTTATTGACAGTTTTAGAGGGGCCAGAGGCAGATGAATTTGTTTACATCCTGGGGCATCTTGCATCCCTGTACCTGACATGCATGGGAAAGGTCTGTCCATTTGACTTCTATAAAAACTTCATCTGGAAGGGAAGGTCTGACATACGGCAGGGGTGTGTGTGTCAGCACAATCTGTTGTGCACCTTCCCGTGTAGGGATGTCTTAGATGCTTTGCCCACCTTCTTTCCCACTACCTGTTAATAAGAAAGAAAGTCTTGGAGGCTTTCAGATTAACCTTTCACTGTCTGTGTATTGTGTGTTGCCCAAAAGCACTCTGCACTTAAAACCTGCACTTTTACCTTGTGAAACACAAGGTTTCATGGAACTGTATGTTCTGCCAGAGGGACATAGCTCTGCTCAGAGCAGGTTGTTGAGTCCAGGAGAGGGAGGCCATGGAGAAGTGGGCTGTCCTAAAGGCAGATGCTAAAGCACTGAGGCAAGCAGGCTGCTCTATTAGTTTGATCTGTATGTACACAGCACAGGATTAAAAGTTGGTGTGTTTGATGTTCAAAGGGGAGTTGTCGGCCACCCACACAGAGGTTCTCTTGAATCCTGTAATTAAATCTCTGCAGTTTAGTTGGCTACCCATTTACTGAAAAACAGTTTTTAATATTGAGGGAGATAGCTCTTCTTTGATATTGCTAAAAACTTCTGAGAGTGTGTTTGTAGAGAGAATAAATGCATTTTTCCTTGCTTTTTTGAGCTTAATAAGAGTAATCAGGAGCAGATGTGACAGGTATTCAGCAGAGTGTATTTGAGTTAATTAAATTAACTTACTGGATTCAGGCACAGTGGCATAATTGAACTGTGGCTCTCTGTACTGCTACACTTGGGCATGTTTCCAAAAATGGTAGGAGTTTTAGTGATCAGTAGCTGAAACCACGAAATGAGGATTCACTTCACATTTTTTTAACTGGGAGCACAAAACATTTTTCTTTTCAGTTATGGCATGCTTCATAGACTCAAACTTTTTTTTCTCTAGAGAAGGATGGGATGGTCAGTAGGGTTCAGCCTTCTGACCCTTCAAGAACAGAGGCATGAGCCAATTTTACTTTGTCGAATGCATCAGTCTGTCACAAGCAAGCGCAATAATTGTTTTGAATATCAAAATTAATTACTCTCTTATGTTTTCTGTAACCCAGTAAGACAGTGCTAAGGGGGAAAAATCCAAGTTCAAAATTCATAATACTCTAGAAAATTAGAGACTGTTGGTTGACACCATTCCATTTCATAAGTTTCATAAGTTTAAACCAGAGCTGCTATTTTAGTTGAGTATTTAAAGCTTGCACACTCCTCACTTCATCTTAAATACAGTGAATTTTCTCTAATACAATGAATTTTATGTAATATTATTCTTCATATCTGCTTGAGCTCTGGAAGCATGAGGTTTTGTATTTCAGTAATGAAGAAAAACGTTTCAGGAGATGTTTGAGGTGTAGTATAGCAAGGGGAAAGGGGAAGATTGATAAGAGTTTTGTAATCTCTCTTGCTGTAGGGGCCTGTCTCCTAAAAGCTGTGTGCCATGATGTTCCTGTGTCATTGCCATAGCTGAATGGATATATATGTAGGTTTGTTTTCAGTTGGGTTTTGGTGGATTTTTTTGTTCCTGTTTTAAAATTTCAATAATAGACTGCTGTAAAAGGCAGTTGGTTTGTAGATAGTGTTCTATTTGGAATTGGAAGCAGGGAGAGTTTAGTTTTCCAATAAACAATTCTCCCATTTTATTTCAATATAAGTTGAAGCACTTTCTTTGAGTAAAATGCTTTAATTCCAGTGCTAAGGGCTTCTGAAATTTTTTCATCAAGAGTTGATTAAGTCAACATTTCTGACAAACAGCTTGATTTCACTAATTCAGCATTTTTCAGTGGAAAACTACTCCATCAGAAATTTAAACCAGATCTGGTAGCTAGGAACACAGACACTGACAAACTTCTTAGCTTTTTTTCCCTAGTAGCTTCATAGGCATTTAAATAAAATTGATCTTCCTTCTATGAATTCTGTATTTTCTTTTGGATTACAAACTGGCCTTAATGAAAGATTTCATTACTTAGGTGTGGATGCCAGAGCATTCAAGGCACAAATTCAGGCATTAGGTTTTGTAACTCCCACCATAGGCAAGTTGAAGAAAAGAAATTTCCATTTACTGATATTGGCAAATGGATTTTAATATAGTTTCAAAATGGATTGTGACTGTGAGGTTGTTTGACCATGTATGCATGTTTTCGAGCAGGCTCAGTTTTAAGTTATAATCTAGATGTGTTTGGGGCTAAAGTGAATTAAAGCAAGAAAAAGTGAAGAAGGACTAAAGGTCTGGGTGTCAGAATGTCTTGGTCTTATCTATATACTTTCTAGGTAGTTTTACTGGTTAGGTTTTGGGAATTTCTTTTTAAAGAATGAGTGAGAGATTCATTTACTGTAATGTGGATTCACTTCTGAAAAAAAGGACAGGCAGAAGAAGTGCTGTTGCAGCTTAAAGGGCAGAGATTTAGTAAGTTACTTCATTTCTAAAATCCAAATATCAGGAGGAAATATGCTTTTGTGCATTTTTGAAAAGCAAGCCCTTAGTGCATTGAGGTAGAGCAATTACCTAAAAGCTCTTTAAGTTTTAGTGTAATGATCCATATAATGGGAAACATTAAGTTTGCTTTAACATTTATCCCTCTAGTATTTCCAAATACAGGACCCAGTTCTGCCAGCACTTTATGGATGTTTAAAGTTTAACAGATGAAGAGTCCCATATGTCTGTCACAGGAAAATAACAGAACGTTGATTTGAAGGAGTCCTGGGCTAGAAAAGAATTCTTTCCAAGTTGAAAGTACTTGTGCATACACCTGTATATAGAGATCAAGGTGGATTTAGGACTGTTAATGTTTTCCTGGGGGGAAAAAAAGTTACGTACAAAAACCTCCCCCACCATCACTGTGTTCTCTGCTCCACCATCATTACATGCTTACTTGATTTTAGTAGTTTCTGAGATACAGTACCAGCATAGGGAACTTATCAACTGAGAAGAAAGAAAGACATAGAAAGGGGAATTTCTTAATGTAATATTTTCTGAGATAACGTGGGTTGTGAATATTGATGCCATGTGACAGAAGGACTGCTTTCACTAAGAGGAGGGAATTTTATGTGGTAGATACAATCACTGCATCACTAATGCATGAATGGCAGTGCTGAAGTGCAGCCTGGAGTATTTCAGGCAGGAGAAAGAGTTTTCTTAGATTCAGAAAGCAGAAGTACAGAAAATACAGGTAATGTTCTTTGATAGTCTCGCCTTTGATGCTTCATGTTTCCATAAAAAGTCATTAAAAAATGTCATATTCATTCTTACAGTTTTTTGCACTGGAACTGTTTCCCAGGGGATGATAAATGTGATTGTTGGCACAGTGATAGACTTGAGACCCTTGAAGTACTCCAGTGTCCCTATCTCTCCCTTCCCATTTGCAGGATCTGCAGCATCTGGCAAAATATCAGAGACCTATAGAAGCCTTAAAAAATGTCAGTATCTTTGGGGTTACTACCACAAGTATCCAGTAAGAAAGTAGCTTATGCAACATTATTTCCCTGAAGTACTTTTTGTAGCACATTCTGAAGCACAGACTACTATTTGCTGCTGTCTTGTATCATCACTTTTAATTCTTTCCTTCTGTCTTCCTGAGCTCAGTCTATGGCCTGCACTCTGCTGCTTATTCCTGTCCATCTTCACCCTGCCTTTTGCCTCAGTCCTGCTACCTCACGTCTACCAGTTCTGTGCCATCCATCATTTTACCTTCCATACTTCAACAAGCCTTGCAGCCAAGCAGCTAAATTAATCTTTTTTTGCACCTCTCCTTTTTCTAGTAATTTGTGTTACTACCTATTAATCAATTCTTAATGCATCCCTCTCCATGTTTACTGCTGTATATCTTGTTTCTGTTGCTTATCTGATGTTTAAGTTATAACAAGGTAAAGACTTTGCCTTTTTGGTTTGTGGAAGTACACAGTGTGCTCAAAATGTTCAGTATAGTTTCTTGCATTAAAACGTGTGAGCTCAAGGTGTCTAGAGATACTGATACTAAGAATCTTATTTAGTCTGGTGTTAGGTTTGTTTGTGCATTTATATCATGCCTGTTATCCTGGAATCAATTTTTAAGGGGTGTTTGTTTGTCATTGGCTAGATCAAAATAATGACTGGAAACAGTTACATTCTATCTGAAAGCTTTGACAGCTGTTTCCTGGTCCTAATTGAAGGAGCAGTTTGTATTCTTTGTATTATGCACTGTTGTCCATAATAAGTGAAGGTAAGTCATATTTAGACTATCTGAAGATTGTTGGAATATTCTTCCCCTTCACATATTAAAGAGTGTCGCTCACTGAGTTATTGGTTTGTTGGGTTTTTTCCTCTTCTGCTCTAATTTGAAGGATATGAGTAAAGGAAAAGTTAATCTTTGTTTCTGTGTGTTCTTGCAGACTTTGCCATCT
>VXAZ01008032.1:4790-21804 GCA_013399875.1 Gymnorhina tibicen
AGGCTTTGTTATGTCTATCTTAGCATGAGAGAACAGCAGTTAACAGGCTTCAAGACAGTTCAAAGTTACACACTAGGAATACAGAGAGTACAGAATTTGCAAAATATAAAAGCTAAAATCTGAGGCATCGGGGGGGGAAGAAAGCCTTGATACTGTGCTAGCACTGTTCAGCAGTAGCCAAAACATTGGTGTGTTATCAACAATGTTTTGGTCACAAATCCAAAACACAGCATCATGCAGGCTGGTATGAAGAAAACTATCTCCATTCCAGCCTAACCCAGTACATCCTTCCTCCAGTTTTCCTACTATTTATTCTCCTATTCTATTAACAGCAACATATTGGACTAATCTTTTTCCTTGTTCATATCTAGCATTTTTGTCAATGAACCATACCTTTAGTTTATTACTAGGTTCCTTTAAAGGACATGCACATCAATATCTAGTTTTTCTTTCCTGAGCAACTGCTCTTTGTTCATAACTAGAATCTACCCCTTGTTCAGATCTGGTTGTAGTAACAGTCATACAGTACTCCATCCCCACCACTATCCCTAGTTCATTAATATTAACTTGATAAATTAGTGTGGTAGGTTAACCTTGGCCAGCAGTCAGATACCCACCCAGCTGCTCACTCAGTCCCCTTCCTCAACAGGACAGGGGGAGAAAATAGGAAAAAGTAAAGACAGGGATTTCACTTACCAATTACCATCATGGGCAAAGCAGGCTCAACTCGGGGAAAATTAATGTAATATAATTTAATTTAATTTATTACCAATTAAAATAGATTTGGATAGTGAGAAACAAAAACAAAAACAAAATTAAAACAACACCTCCCCCCTCCCACCTTCCCCCAGGCTTAATTTCACTCCTTCATTCCCAACTCTTCTACCCCCCTGAGCAGCACAAGAGGTATGGAGGGGTTACCGTCAGTATATGACAGTTTCTCTCTGCCAGTCCATCCTCACACTTTTTCCCTGCTCCAGATCAGTTCCTCTTCACAGGCTGCAGTCCATCAGGAAAAAATCTCCTCCAGTATGGACTCTTCCACAGACTACAGTCCTGTCAGAAAAATCTGCTCCAGCATGTTTTTTCCACAATCTGCAATTCCTTCAAGAAATATCCAGCTGCTCCAGTGTGGGGTCCTCCACAGGCTGCAGTATGAATATCTGCTCTGGGGAATACTTGCTCCAGCATGGTTTCTTTCACAGGCTGGAAGGGAATCTCTGCTTCAGCTCCTGGAGCACTTCTTCCCCTTCCTTTTCCTTCTCTGACCTTGGTGTTTGCACTACTGTTTCTCACATTTTTTTCCCCTCTCCTCTGCCTGTCTGGAATTTTTGGCCTTTCTTAAATATGTTTTCACATAGGCACTACCAGCTTTGCTGATTGGCTCAGCTTTGGTCAGCGGTGGGTCCATTTTTGACATGAATTAAATTGGCTGTGCCTGGCACAAGGCAGCTCCTAGTCTCTTCTCACAGAGGCCACCCCTGCAGCCTCCTCACTACAAAAACCTTGCCACAGACACCTAATACAATTGGATTACATCTGGACTGTCAAGGGTGAAATCCTTTAAGACTGTTATAGCCCAGACTACTGCTCAAGTCTTTCTTACAGCCAGATAATTTCTGTTCTGCCCTCTGAAGAGGATATGCTTTTTATTTTTGTAATGGTACTGCTCCCATGGAATCAATCAGAGCTTTTTAAAGCAACTTCTTTCTGTTTAGTTAAAACATCAAGTTCCTTGATCCAGTTCCATTCCTGATTCTTTCTCAATAATTTCCATAATGGTGTTACAAATGGAGACGAGAGCTTAGACAAGTCCTGCCTTTGACTCAGATTTCTGGCAGTAACTCTGCTTGAGGCGACCTGCACCCCAAACGGCTCTTGCTCTCAAGTTCTTAAGAATGGCCGATTAGGTCTATTATAAAATGAATTATTTATTGAATAGACACAAGATTAACACACATAAGACTTTAAACAGACTTACTACACAGGATAAAACAAAAAACTACTAGTAGATAAAAATACAGGGCACAATAAAAGGTACCTATATTACAGCTAGCGAAGAAATAGTATAGATTAGGAGTCAATGTGACTTACCACCGAATTGATGATGGAGTACACATAGAATTCTTTCACTCAGTTTCCAGAAAAGTAACCAAAAAGATGTGTCCAAACTTCAGAGAGAAGTCCTACATGTTTCCAGGGTGTGTGTAGGAAACTTCTGACTTCATGAAAGTTTGTGTAGCTTTTATAGTTTGTAAAGTGAAGTGTCTGTCAGTCATAAATTCCAGCATCTTATCTCCCTACATCTTGTTCTCAAGGCAAAATGTTTATTGTCAACTGGGAATTCCACCTCTGGCACCACAGAGAGAGATAACTCACTAGCCAGAGATAACTCACTACTGGACATGTCTGGCCTGGGTTATCTCATCAATTCATGTGAGGGGGAGAATGCTCGGAACTATCGCACCAGCTGATAGAACACATAAGCTCTTCTGTGGTAGGGGGAAACATCATGCCGCAAAAGGTCTCCTGATACCAGAAAAGTTTTCTTTTTCCCTAGTTACAATACCTGAGTAGTTTACCTGGTGTTGCCCTAATTGGGCCTTATTCAAATTTACTTTAAATCCTGTTTAGTCTGTTAATCTTAAAACTCAGATACTTGTCTCTTACACTTCTGTAGCTCCAATCACTAGAATTTTATCTGCATAATATTTATTCTTTGTAAAACCCCTGCAGTGCCTAAATAAAGGTATATCATTTGTCTCTAAATGTGAAATCAAATCTCCAAACTGAATCTTCAGTAAGTCAGATGGCAATGAAACAGATCTAAAACTGAAAACCACTTCTTATTTTCTTGTAAATTAGCAATAATATCAGATATGCATGCCACAATAGCAGCCAGTCTCAGGATGAACTTATTTATCTGACAGTAGCCTACCATCACTCTCCAGGATTTTTATCAGCCTTTTTAACAGGCCATAATGGAGAATTATACTGTCAGGCCCTTGAGGGCACTAATAGGTTTTAATGGTCCTGACCAGCCTTACTCAGGGCCTCCACATTCTCTGCTTGGGAGCCCCAGTTCAGCTCAGTCTTGGGCCTTCAGTCCCTACCTGAGCTATGCCATAGGAGTACCGGACTCCAGCTCAGTCACAGCTGTGCTTTGCCATGGACCTGGACCTTGACCTGCAACCTGATTTCCTAGTCTGACCTTGGTCTTGCCTCATCACTATGGACCTACTCGGTGATCACTGTCTGACTGGTTACTCTCATCAGTCATGCAGATTGACTTCCTGGCTTGATCTTGGACTTGCCTCATCACCATGAACTTTCTGGACTCTTAGTTGAACCTGTTTACCATCCCTGGGTCTATACTGCTCACCTTGCTCAGGTACTGTGAGGTCTCTGGCCAGCAAGGCTCCTGCCCTGCTGGCCTTGTTATTGCATTTGGCTCCTCATCCGTCAGGGAGCAAATGTCCCTCACTGCACCCTGAATATGTGTTTATAATTTCTCACAAAACACCTTGTTCTAAACATTCCTTAATGATTTTTCCCAGAGCAAGCCTAGCTTTTTTAGGATATGGATATTGTATAAGGGAGACCAACTGAGGGTCCCATTGTTTCAACTTGGTAATTTTTTTTTTTCCCTCACTGTAGGACTTTTTTCTGCCATTATCCTGGGACCTGTTGTTTCCAGAATTCTTTATCTATTTCAGTTAAAGTTTGTACATGTTCTCTTGAATCATTATACCAGCCTTCCCCTACTTCCGTTATTCTTTTATATTTTGTGGGAATTAACAGCCTTCCGCTCTAAAAGCGCCTTCCAAGTTGACACTACAGTCTTTTCCTCATTCGATAAATTGTTCCCCATATTTAAATAGTCTTTAAATAGTCTTTAAATAGTTCCCGGCGGCTCACCTAGACTTGCAGTCTCGGTGTCTAAAATCAGGTCCAGACCAGGGCAGAAAACCACTGCCTCTCATGCTTTGCCGGGCTCTGCCTCCTCTCGGCACGTCGACCTGCCTAGTGCATGATATTCGATGATATCACGTATCCCGTGTCAGTGCACAGCCCGTGTCAATGCACGTCCCACGGTACCGCACGTCCTGTAAGGATATCGTGCGTCCTGCTGCAATATCGCGTGGGGTCACCAGATGTTGCTGTTGAGGCGGACACGACACAGACGAACCCCAGGAATCGTTTCAAGCAGAAGGCTCTTTATTCAGAATTCCAGTGACATTTTATAGACTTTGCCATGTTTATCATTCATTACTCATCTATTGGTTGCTTAACTACTACAATAGATTCATTGGCTATCATTTAGCTACAACACACTATTATTAGTTACCAGTAACATAAGCATTCTAAGCATTCTAAGCATTCAGAAAAACACCAGCTGTAGCTCTGCTGTTTAGGTTTCTTGCTTCTGTTGACACTAAGTTTCTCACGGGCACAAATGAATTGTGCTAAGATCAGTGTCGGAGCCAGACAGGCTTGCTGACCTGCTGTTAATTCCCACAATATTTCTACAAAATATCACTATAAAAATTAAGATTACACATTCCATTATCCAGTCAATTCTTAAAATAAGAGGTTCTTTGCTATTATTTGAAACCTCATACTTGATATCAACAGCTCACTGCCCTGTTATTAGATTCATAATATATTTAAGGCCTTTACCTTCCTTTCTGTTGATAGAGGCTGCCTTCATATTTTCTTGTTAAATAAATTCTTTAAGACAAGTTTTAGACAAAGTGATTCATGCTCCTGTGTCCAGGAAAACACTGTATTTTTTTTCTACTTCATACAAAATATTGGGGTTGTTCCTCCCCCCAGCATTCTACTGTATTCAGCACACAGGTAACCATTCATATGGGTAATCCTGGAGCCAAAGCCGACTGCCCTGTTGTTGGTTTTCATCAACTGGGGGTAGGGCAGTGAAGCTTGAGCACTGAGGTATACTGCTACTATTGCTCTTCTTTTCAGCTGTTGTATCACTCTTTTTAGCTTATCCCATGTTTTTTTCCTAATCCATTTTGCCATATTTTTTTCCTGAATCATTTAACACTTTCCACAGCCTTATACAGATTTGGTCCATTTCTTCTGATTTACAAACCTTATTGTCACCATTTCCTGCACATTTCTCTTATCCTTATTTCTCTGCAACCTCTTCTCTGTCCATCTTCACAGTTCTGTAAGTCCCTGTTTTTTTCTTGATCCATGTAATAATTTTTTCCCTTTTCTCTTAAACCTAGTCCCTGATACTTCTTAACACACTGTTATTTCTATCCATTGATTCCAGGTAGGTTCTCCTGCATTTTGCTGTATGGACAGTTGTTGAGAATAGCAGGGGTACATTTGGGCAGTTTATTCTCATAATTCATCCACTATTCAAGAAATATTATTCATCCTTATTTCTACCATGGAAACTGGAACTACTTGTATCCCATCAGGAAAGGGTGGTCAGAACATGATAGATATCATATCCTGGCAATGTTTGAGAAACCCCACATTTGTTCATAAAACATTCTCCATCTTCTGGATTAGTGCAACTAACAGAAGCATCCAACAGATGCAGCAGTTTGCACAGTGGTTTCTGGGAACAACTTTTGAGATCATCAGGGCACTCCTAGGAACCCCTTGAGGAACTTCAGGGTGCTTGATGTTGCTGGGAAAGGAGAGTGATTCTAGCAAGCTCTAGCAGCAGCTGAGTTCTGTCAATTGTTCTTGATCAAAGGCTGCTTTGAGCTTTTGTTTCAGCTGACTCCTGATTCAGAATGGTCAATAACACTTTCAGCAGGTGCTAGGGAGAGGTTTATATAACTGCTGAACCTAGCACTAATAGAGGTAGTGAGCAGGCATAACATTTGTTATGGTAGAGTATGCAGAAGTTGTCTAGAAACTCTGCTGAGGGTAGTTTATGTGTTTTCAGCAATAGTAATGATGTACTTTGGAGCATGGTCCCCAGCACTAACTAGAGCAACTATCCCTGGAATATCAGATGTCTTGATTCAGACTGAGCTCCAGAGGAAGATGCATCTCTTCAGGCCTTTGGCTGCAGGGAGTGCCTGGGGCTTCTTGCTAAGGCTGGAGTAGGAGGAGATGGTACCCTTGTTTATTGGTCCTTGGGAGAATTTCACATATTAGCTTCATGAAGTTCATCAAGGGGAAATGCCAAGTCCTGCACCTGGGGAAGAACAACCCCATGCACTCAGATATGTTGGGGGCCACCTAGCTTCAAAGCAGCTTGTCAGAAAAGAACCTGTGGTCCTGATGGACACCAGGTTGAACAGGAGCCAGCAATGTACCCTTGCTGCAAAAAAGGCTTATAGTGTCCTGGGCTGCATCATGCAAAGTATTGCCAGCAGATTGAGGGAGGTGATCCTTCCCCTCTACTTAGCACTGGTGAGGCCACAGCTGGAGTCCTGTGTCCACTTCCAGCTTCCTCAGTACAATAGAGACATGGATATACTGGAGAGAGTCCAACAAAGGGCCACAAAGATGATTAAGGGACTAGAGTATCTCTCCTATGAGGAAAAGCTGAGATGGCTAGGACTGTTTAGCCTAGAGAAGAGAAGGCTTGGGGGGGATCTCATCAATGTATATCAATACCTGAAGGGAGGATGTAAAGAGAACAGAGCCAGGCTCTTTTCAGTGATGCCCAGTGACAGGACAAGAGTCAATGGGCATAAGCTGAAGCACAGGAGATTCTGTCTGAATGTCAAGAAACACTTTTTTCCTGGGAGGGTGACTGAGCACTGGAAGGGATTGTCTCTCACTGGAGATATTCAAAAGCCATCTGAACATAGTCCAGGGCAACTGACTTAAGGTGACTGTGCTTGAGCTGGTTGGACCAGATGACCTCCAGAAGTGCCTTCCAACCTGTCATTTAGTGATTCTCAGCATAAACTTTTCCTCTCTGGCCTGCTCTTTTCAGGTAACTATTGCTCCATCCACACACATAAGTACTTAAAGAGCCAATTCATACAAACTCATGCAGAAGAGGCTTTTATGACCATTCTTTATGTTGTATAAACCTGATCTGTAGAACTGTGCACTGCAGGATGTTGATGTTAAAAGTTTACATAGCTTTAGAAAAGCAATGGGTAAATTCACAGAAGAATTATTGGGTAAGGACTATTAATACAGAGCTCTACATCTATCTTAGGAAATTCCTGAATTGTTTGAGACTGGGAAGCATTCTGGAGACTATTGCAATTTACTTGCCCTGTTCTTATCCCTTCCCCAAGGGTCTGCGATTGGCTCCTGCTAGGAACAAGTTCTATTCTAGATGGCCAGACCTAGTGTTAGGTAATTACTCTTAGGATGAATAATTACTGAGACAAAAGTTGAATTATTCTTTTGGGAGGAGCTCTGTAGGTCAGGTATCTTGGTAAAATTTTGAAATCTAGCTACTCTGATAGTCTCTCTAAACTTTAATTTAGGAAACAGATAAGTTTTATTTATAAAGTGTATTAATTCATTTTGGTTTTGCCCCTTAACCTGTCTGATGATTCTGTCTTGCAGAAAGCACCTCTACTGCTACATTACAGACCCAAAATGGACTTGCTGTAGGAGAACTTTTTTGTCCTTCTAGACATTTGGGGTTTTTTGCATAGACTATCATCTGGCACCTTAGTGCAGCACTTAACTCTCATGTGACACAAACCAGCAGAATCATTTTGGAAAACTGTAGTGCTTCTACAGCACTGAATATTTCTAGGGATGTGCTGCATGGATCTTTGGACAAAAAAAAATATTTTTTTTTTGTACAAATGAAATAAATGTCAACTCAACAGGATTCTACAAGCACTAAGTTTACAGATAGTGAAAACACTGCAGAGTTCCATGGAGCTCAGCCTGATTAATCTATTTGTAGTTACACAAAAATAACTTAGAATGGTGTGGGAGAAATTTAAAATGTTGCTTTTAACACCAAATTACTACTTTTACTTTTTTTTTCTTTAAACTTTACAACTTGTTTCAGTATGTTTTTCTGAGGTGTTCTTGTTTTCTGTAGTATGCCCAATTACGTCAGCTTTAATCAAACCATTCTATAGAGCATTGAACATAACTAATTATACAGTGACTGGTAATATTTATTATGCTGCATTGAAAACTTCATAAAAGCCTAGAGATCCAATTGCTTCATTAGTTTTGCACAATGATTGTTCTTTATCATGTTTTAATATCTTCACTTTGCATGTTGATTTGAAATGAGTTCACTTGATTTTTTAAAATATGCCTTAATATTTTGCCATGGCATAAATTACATCCGATCATAACAAATACTCATAAGTGCTGAACTTGTGAAATTGTTTTAAAGCAAATATTCCATAGAATTGTGGCTTGAAAAATTTAAATTTTACTTTAGGAAATATTTGCTATTTCATTAGCTTTTAAAACTATGGCTGTTGGGCACCTTTTGGTGATGTTGCACAAGTTTCTATTCATTAGCTAAAAATTCTTCAGTTAACTACAAACCAATTCTGTATGAAACCACAGCTGTTTATGGCTCAATTACTATTTATCATTGAGGTCAGATTAGATTACAGGGGCACTGTCTGGCCTTAACTGATAATTTTGCTTGTGTCAAGCCCTGAGAGATGCAAACTACCATATGTGTATGTGTGTCTGCACAGACATGCAAGCACCTTAGAGAATAGACCTTCAGTAGTGCTTAGCAGTGTTGACTACACTGATTGAAAGGCTTTTTAAAATAATCAGCTTCATTAAAATGTTGTAGTAGTTTAAAGTGACTTCTGCAAGCTGTATGTTGCATAGCATTATATATAGCATGGATGGGAGTGTCTGACATGGGGTCTTAGGTAACTGAAAAGAAGCAGTATTATTGGCAGCTGGAGGCTGCCAATAATTTTTAACTCTTTGAGTTTTCCTGACAGCTGAAAATGGCAGTTATATCAAACACTTTATTCTTTCATAAAATGTCAATGGCTAGGAAAATCAGTATGCCTGTTAGCACTACCCTGCTTCCAGCTGTGCTCCCCTATTTTGCAAGAAAGTATTGCTTAATGTTGCTTGATAATAGAAGGTTGATCTCATAAGAGGCTTATTCAAGTATTCTAAATCCTACTGCCTCTTCTTGAGTTTTCCAAGCACCACATTGCTCTGCACATCTCCCATGCTCTTCTTAACTGAACTTTTCAGTTCTTCTTTTCCTGGTTCTGCTCATGCCAGAGGGAATCTCTAAGTTCACTTGTTTGTCTTAGGAAATGAGGGCCTTGTTTTCATTTACAGCCATAGATAGTGAATGGTGAAGAAACTGAAAGAAATGCAAAGAGAAAGAAAAAGTCTACTGGACTATGGGAGCAGTCAAGAGCCACAGTAAGGCCAGTGGAGTACTGTAATCTCTGCAAATGATTATGTGAGACCACTACATTTGAACACCTGAGTTAGACAGGACTTCTTTATTTTAAGGCTTAGAGAATGTGAATGTGATAGAATTAGAAGTTTACTCTGGTTTTGCTGTACTGTTTATGGACTCACTTACCTACAATTTAGCTTTTATCTGCTTTTAGCATTAATAGAAGTGACAGAAGAGGACAGGTGAGATTGAATTAGTCTATTTTTGGTAGTTTTATACAGAATAGTGAATGCAGGTGATATGGATGTATATATAAGTTAACATAATAGGCCTTTCTGGAGCTCTTCATGTGGCTATCGTATACTTTCCAGTGTAAATCAGGGGCTGGTGAGGCCTCCAGATAGTGCAAATATGGTTTTAAACACCCATCCTTCATGCACCCCTAATGTACCTGACACAGACATGGAGCTCAAGCCCATAAACCATGTAAATGCCTAATTCATTGTTCATCTACAGTCTAAGGGTTTAATTAATATATTTTTGATTGGTCTACCTCAGTATATGTACACTGTGGAACCTTATGGGAAGATCAGATGTTGATGAAGTGCTGTTGAAGGTTACTGGGATTTTAGTGTTTCCCTGTGCAGCTCTACAACTGAAAGGGGTTAGCAATTACAAACGTTAATTCAGAAAGCTGTCTTCCATTCAGTTCTAAATCTTGCTCTAACAGTCTATTAGTAAAGAATACATGTTTGCAAGTTTATAACTACCTTTGGAATCACCTCCATTTGTTACAGTGCTATATAGGTACAGCACCCGTAGCCAGTGTTAACACATATAGCTGGTGATTGCTCATAATTGTAACTGCTTGTTTAACGTGTTTAACCTGATAAAAACTCAACAGTGCTTTTAAAAACAAAGCAAACAAAAAAACCCCCAACCACAACCCTATTATTCACATCATGTGACAACAGATATCTTCATTACAAAAACTATTTTCCATGGGGAGGGATGGGATGGTGTCTGCATCATTTGTTTGCTTTCTAGCTTTATAGAAAGACTAGACTACAAATGAATTCAAGTCAGAGGCAAGCCTTGGGGTCAAAGTTCTATTTTACTTCTTTGAAGCTTAAGAAACAGTTGATTTTTATATTGACTAAAACAATACTGACCTCTCTTTTTTTTAAACTTTTAAATCTGAATGTTTGGCTCAGTATAGATATTTCTTGAATCTTGATGAGTTTGTGATTAATTTATTTTTTATCTTAATGGAGATAGCATTACTGTGAAGTAATTTTTACAGCCACTTACACTGGTAAATAATTGCAATAAAAAAATATCTTGTAGCATTATCCTCAGCAGCAATGAGAATTAATTATCCCAGGCTCAGTCTCACTAGATATAGTTTTCGTTAAAAGTAGGTAATTCACAGAAAATATATAATTAAATTAAATAAGATTTGGGAACTTGGAAAAATTACTTTTATAAAAACTATTTATTACATTAAGCATTCTGTTTTATTTTATCATTAGAGTATTTTTTGTTTCAAAAGTCCAGCTTTATGTGCAGGCATATAAAATTGTAACAAATTCTTTACTGCTTCTTCCTGTTATATTAGGTTTGAATAGCTTTCATTTGTATGGCTTTGCTATGTGTGGCTAAAGAGCTTTGCTTAATCTTTTGTGCAGTGGGACAGAAACATGCATTTATAAGGCATATGTTTAAACTGTAAATGTAGCATGTACTTACACATTTAAAAGCCACGTAGATGGGGATTTTCATATATACATTCAGTGGGGTTTTGCTTGGGATTTTCTTTTGTGGTTTGTTGGGGGTTTTGTGGTTTTTTTAAAGAATGAAGTTTCGAATTTTATGGGCTTGTAAAATGTTTAAGTGCAAGAACTGCCCGTCAGCAATATTTTAAAATGGATGATCTAGCAAGAAACACATCAATATGAATTGTAAAAATAATATGCAAAAGATGCAGCCTATCCAAAATTGGTTTGTGCCATTGTTATGTTTGGTATCTTTGTGTGTCATCTAACATGAGAATATTTATTTTTATTGGTTGTGCAATAATATACACAACACTGTCACCTCTGGGAATGTGGGACTGCAAAATTTCAATAGACTATGAGTCTTTGAAAGCTTGTTTTGCTCCATTGCTGTTATAATGGCATAATAAGTCTTAGGAGATTCACTTTTTTCCCCACTGTATGGTAAATGGAACTATACAGCTAACATATTTTTCAATTATATTAATCTTACCATTAAGTAGAATTGGAAAGAGCCAACTAGTCTCTACAATAACACATTATCTTAATAAATGCATTTTCTCAGCCATACTTAAGAAATGTTTTTAGTACATAAGGTTGAATTTTGCAGAAAAATATAGTTTCTGTATTTCCTCAGGTAATTGATTCAGTTTTTCTGCTTAAAGTTAATAACAAGAAAAAATGTCATACATACTAGATTCTTTGCATAAGATTCACTTAACTATAATTGACAGTTATTGACTTCTGTCTGAGAGGTGCTGAGAAAGCATTAAGGTGCCTAACATCAGCATGTAAAAATACTTTATTGTCTGCTTTCATGAAAATTTGTAATCATGTACAGACACTCTAGGTACCTTCCTTTTGTGTGAAGCCAACAGTCATATTTTTACAATGGAGTTTGATATGCTTATACACAAATTTAAAACTATTCTTGTTGCTTGAGCCACTTGAGTGGATCCTCAAGGCTCCTTGGAAACCTTTTGAAGCCACCATGATCTGCTGAGATCAGATTGCAAGACAGGAGCTAAAAGGCCAATTCTGCAAACTCTTACAGTGGTAACTATTACTAACCTAGATAGTTACACTGAAAGCAGTGGAATCATTCATGTGGACAAAATTGCTTAAATGTGTGTCTGCAAAATGGAGTCCTAAGTTTGGAAGGACAGACTGATGTTTCTGTATATTTTAACTTTAAAAACTTTGGTTTAATACAGTTCTTTTATCCAAGTAATTTAATTTTCTGCAACAACATTAAATTAAGGTTAAAGGACAATAAACCAATACACTCATTAAGCCTTTATCTTTGATATGTGGCATAATAAAAATACTGAAACTATCAGAGTATAAGACCATATTTTTTACTTGGTTTCACTTGAGAGATTACTTTTTTATACTGTTTTCTGTGTGATTTTTGTACTATTGGTGGCCAGTTTTGGTCTGAATAAGCCTTTTGAGATTATTGCTTAATGTTTTGATCTTACGATAGTCATGCTTGTATCCAGTGTTTTGCCAAATAATATTATATGCTTGTTAATAAAAGTAAAAAAGCTACTTAAATCTTGCCAGGCTGGTGGTAGTTGTTCCATTCCATTCCCCCCTCTTCCTGTCCCCATCCTGGTACTATATTTTGTGAACTAGTCCATTATATTCTTAAACAAACACATTGTGACTGGAACAAGAATGACGTATATGGTTTTCTAATAAATCTTTATTCCCATCTTACTGAGTTGAGATGTTGGCATGGCCCAAAGGAGTGTTTTATGACATATGATGAAATGTCTGTGCCAAATGTGTGGCCATAATTGCCTATCAGTTAAGTAACATGTCTTCTCTTGGGGGAACAGGAAGAAGGTACGGGCAATTCCAGAATGTCAGAAGTCAAGCAGGCGAGGCAGAAGGCTGGCTTGGCTGAGCAGGGATCTTCCTCTGGAGCTAAGGCAAAAAAGGAAGGTGCATGCCCAGTGGAAGCAAGGTCCGGTGACATGGGAAGAATACAGAAATGCTGCTTGACACTGTAGGGAGAAAATTCATGCAGCCAAAGCTTAACTGGAGTTGAAGCTGGCCAGAACTGTGGAGGACAATAAAATTTTTTTTCGAATACATTAATAGCAAAAGGCAGTGTAGAAATAACATTGGCCCATTACAGGATGAGGATGGTCACCTTGCAAACAGGGACATAGACAAGGCAGAGATGTTTAACTCTTTCTTTGCTTCTGTCTTCAACACTAATGATGGGCTAAGAGGGTCCCAGAGCACTGAGCTACAGGACCATGGCTGTGAGAATGATCAACTCGCAGTCGACCCTGAAATTGTGCAGGATCTGCTGCTCCAGCTGGATCCCTATAAGTCCATGAGGCCTGATGGGATTCATCTGAGAATCCTCAAAGAGCTGGATGATGTTGTTGCAAGGCCTCTCTCGATGGTTTTTGAGCAGTCTTGGGAATCCAGAGAGGTCCCAGTCAACTGGAATCTGCCTAACGTTGTCCAAATTTCCAAGAAGGGCAAGAAGCATGACCCTGGAAACTACAGGCCTGTCAGTCTCCCTTCAGTGCCCAGTAAAATTATGGAAAAGATTATTGTCGTGGTTTAGCAAGTTCTAAGGATGGCAGAACAGGTCTATTTATAAAATGAATCATTTATTAAACATACAGGACATAACAGATGAAAGATCTTAATCAGTTACTTACTACACAGTCTAAAACTAAAAAGAACTACCAGTAGATTACAGCATAACATAAAACAGTGCACAATATCAAGGTGCCTATATTAAAGACAGCAAAAGAAATAGTATTGATTAGGAGTCAAATGTAACTTTACTACCAAAACGACAAAAATGTACAGATTCCTTTCACTTAACCTCTGGGGGACTAACCATGAAGCAGGCATCCCTACTCATGGGAGAAACCCCACACATTTCCACTGAAATGTATAGAGGATTTCTGCTTTGTGGAAGTTTTGTATGGCTTTTATAGTTTGTGAAGTGAGGTGTCTGTCAGTCAGAAATCCAGCTTATCTTTTCAGATCTCAATTCATCAGTAAGATGTTTATTGGCAGCTGGGAGATGCCAGACCATTGTTAACCCCATGGTGCCAAAATAAGTCACTACAAGACAGATTGTCCTGTTTGAGTTATCTGACTGGTTAAAAAACAACAGATAAGCTCTTGTGGGGGGCAAGATGCCCTGCTACAGATGTAATCTTTTTGAATTTCAGTAAAACTTTTGATATTGTCTCTCATAGGATCCTTCTGGACAAAATGTCCAGAATACAGCTGGATAAACACTGATGTGTTTATGGGGGAGCAACTGGCTCACAGATTGGGCACAAAGAGTTATAGTGAATGGAGTTACATCAGACTGGTGACCTGTCACTAGTAGGGTTCTGCTGTGCTCCATCCTAGGCCCAGTTCTCTTCAACATCTTCATTAACATCTTGGATGCAGGACTTGAAGGCATGCTAAGTAAGTTTGCACACAACACTGAATTGGGAAGAGCTGTTGACACTCCTGAAGGCAGGAGAGGCCCTGCAGAGAGACCTAGACTAATTAGAGAGATAGGCAATCACCAACCATATGAAGTTTAACAAGGGCAATGCTGGACTCTGCACCTGGGACAGGGCAACCCTGGATGTATGGAGTGAAACATAACCCCCAAACAATGAAGGGGAAACTTAGTTTTCAATGTAGTTCCTTCAGAAAGTTCCATGGATAGCTAGAAGCTGTTCAATGAGTGATTCATTAGAAGAAAATATGGAAAGAGAAATAGTATGCATGTGAAGATATAATTTATCCACAACTGAAACTGGGATAATTTATATTGTTGCAGCAAAAACTACCTTAGCCCCCACAATGCATCCTACTATCTCCAAGATCCCCGATAAGACTGTTTGTCTCAGGTTTTAGAGACAATTTTAGGAGGAAACGCTCTGGAATGAATGTCTCCTCTAAAGAAAACGGGTTTCAGCACTCCCTTCCCACCGATACGAAAGGAATTTCTTGGATGAAAGTGAAAAAACCTGTGTATTTAACAAACAAAGTGCCCACAGGGCACAGAAAAAATGAATAATGTTAGATATTAAACCTCCTCGCTGCGGAGAAAGCTTCTGGATTTAGAGATCTTTCTTTAGCTGGCTCGGCTTCTCCTGAGGTCGGGAGCCGGGATGCAGCATCCCCGCGGCCTCCCCCGCTGGTCCGTGGCATCCGGCTCCCACCGATGCTCTGGTTCTTGGGCCAAAGCTAAGCCAAACAGTTCCAGAAGAAGCCACAGAAGTCACCGGAGGATTGCTTTATGCAGTCCCGGGAAAACTTCTTGCCTCAGCTAACAAAAACCAAGCTAGCTAAAAGCAAAGAATGTAACTCCCTCCCGCTGCAAAGCCGAGCACACGGGGGAGTGAGTGCTTGAAACAAATTGCGCCGAAGAATTCCCCCAGCTTCCCTCCCTCCCCCGGACCCAGCTTAAAGCTACAGGACCCATTTCTGGGCATAAAGCAGACGATAGGGGAATACAGTGTTATCATAAAATCACCCCAAGACACTGTTGAAATCTTATCCCCACAGGTTTCTGAAGTTGGACCCTATGCTATTAGAGAGTAGCAACAAGTGCTGTTTAATCCATCATGGTCCTTCGAGTAAGTGGAACTATCAATGCAGGTTAATATCTCTGCAATTAAACCCACCTGCTCACCATTCCTAAATGCATCCCATACAGGGTGGTCAGCATGGTTGCATGGGCAAACCCTCACCTCTCCAAAACAAGCAAGGAGAGATGTGATTAGCATCCTGGGAACAGAATTAGGAGTATTAAACAGCATAGATGCTGAAGTTTTGGCAAACAAATTAAGCTTGGAAACAAGTGATTCATATAAATTGGAACATCTGTTAAGATCTTCTTTGCTGGCACTAGGAACTAGTCAATGGCTCTTAGCCGATATATTGCCTAAATGGGAAAGAATGAATGAGAAGGATCACCAACTAGTTGTAGACACCATCGCCCAGAAGAATGTTTCTCTAGCTCTTACCTGTATGCAAGCTCACTTATGGGTGCAATCAACTATAGCAGCAATTATAAAGGAAGGCAATGAGGACACATTACCCACTGAGATTCAAAAGTTACTTTGGGAAAATGCAACTCAACTTGAAAAGGATTTCCAGTCTTAGTGGTATCTAATCAACCTTGCTTATGACCCTACCAAAAGTAAAGCCATAGCTTTTGTTTTTATAAATACACAATGCTTTGGTATATACTTGTCCTGGGTTACAATGTATTCTATTACCATGAGCTGTTGAAACCAGGTGTGCCGATGTTCCTTGCCTCCTCCCTCTGGACTAGCTTCTGTTAATGGGCCCAGTAATGCCTTGCCACATGACTCATNTGTGTGTGTGGGGGGGGGTAAGGTTCTGACAGTTCAATATCTAGTATTTATTCAACTTTTTCCCCATGCCATGCGGGCACTTTGTCAATAAACAGTTGGGGGTTTTTTTACTTTCACCCACTGGTATTCATTTTCTCATTGGCAGAAAAAGGGTTTACTAAAGCCCTTTTTCTTTAGAGGAAACACTCATTCCAGAGTGTTTTCTCCTAAATTTGTCTCTAAATTGAGACAAAAAGGTAATTTAGGAAAATGCAACTCAATTCAAAAAAGATTTCCAGTCTTGGTGGTATGTATTCAATTTCACTCATGACCCCACCAATCCTCAGAAAATCTTGGAGAAGGGCCAATTCCATGCCTCCGTAAATAGTAATTGAATCTGCCATCTTGCCAACTATACCAATTTTGTCACAGGAGACGAGTCAGACATCACTCAGACAGATCTGAGCTAGTAGTCATCTTATTGAGCTCTAATCAGTAAATTTAGTTCTGTAAATTATGTAATAAGCATGGATGGATTGACAGAATACTATTTACTACACTTAAAG
>VXAZ01008033.1:0-32519 GCA_013399875.1 Gymnorhina tibicen
GGGGGGGTGTGCCCCGAAGTGCCGTTTCCTTCTCATCCCCATCGGAGGTAAACTGAGTCACAGCTCGAGGCGGGAGCCGTGGCAGGAGAGCCCCGGTGCTCAGATTTAAGGCGGAAAACCCCGTTTTTTCTCGTTGTCGTTATTAAATATCGCCCAGTTAATGAATGTCCGTGTGCGGACGGGGCCCGCGGAGCCGCCGCAGCCCCCGGCCCTTGGCTCGGCTCCCGACGAGCTCGGAGACCTGCGGAGGTGAGCAGAGCCCGGGGACTCCCGGGGCTGGACCCCGCTTCCCGCCGGGATCGGGCCCCGCAGCGGTCGGGGCCGGAGGATGCGCCACGCCGGAGCGGGGTTTATCCCCGCGCCGCTTCCCGAGGCAATCCCGCGCGTCGGGAAACGCTCCTCGGGACTTTCCGGCAATTTTTCCTTCTTTTACTTTTATTTTTTATTTTAATTTTATTTTAAACAATAAAAGGAAGCCTTGTTCTCACGAGTCGGCTGCTTCGTTCTCGGTGTACGAGGCTGAGGGACAGTATCAAAATCCCCTTTTTTCTGCCGCCCTTTCAGCCGCCAGGGGTTTAATTCCGCGGCCCCCCCGCCGCCCCTGCCAGGGTCCCCCATCCTCAGGGGGACCCGCTGAACCCCAGCCCCGGCGGGGCTCCCCAGCCCCGGGCAGCGCCGGGGCCTGCTCTGCTCCCGGCCGTGCCATGAAGGAACGATTCTGAGGCAGAAAATCGGGATTTTGGCCTCTGCCAGACCACGGACCCGCTCCCAGACCCCTTCCCAAGCCCCGTGCGGGGGGCCTGGAGGGGAAGGGGGTCCCCACCGTTCTCGGCGGAGGGACCCCTTCCCCTCCCGGCAGGTGCCACACGGGGACCCCCCACGGCTCCCTCCCCTTTCCACGAGGGAGAATTCCTCCCTGCGGGCTCCCACGGGAAACGGCTCGGAGTGTCCGGGGTGGGACTGAGCCCGGCCTGGTGAGCGGTCTCCCCCTCAAATTCTGGTAAATCTGAGGGGATATGTCGGGCTCGGCTCCAGCTTGGGAAAAAAAAAAATATATCTGTAGGCAGAGCAGCCTCAGGAGCTCCACAGGGATGCTGTCCCGGGGTGACCCCCAGGCCCCCCAGCAGCTGGGGAGCACAGGCAGCCCAAGCAGAGCCCCCGGAGGGGCGGTGCTCCCGGGCCAGCTCCTGCATCCCAGCCCTGCCCCGCGGAGCCGAGGGAGCGAAGCCCCCGGGCCAGCGCGCTGCTCCAGCATGGCTCCAAGGGTCTGAGCGGGCAGCGCAGCTCCCAGGGCCGAGCCTGGCTCCACTCGGGATCAGGCTGCGAGGGGGTGAAGGGTCGGGCAAGGGGGTGAAGCCTGCAGGGATGAGCCTTTCCCACAGCAGCCCCCCGAAATGTTTATCCAGGCTTGTTTTCGTGCCCCAAAAAACAGGAGCAAGGGACAAAGCCACCAGCAGCCCGGGTCCATCTGCCTTTGGGACGCAGCCGACCCACCCCACTCCTTCCTCCAGCCCATTCCCATGAAAACTCACCCTCGCTGCTGGTTTTGTCCTGCCGGAAAAGCAAACGGGCTCTTTTTTAGCCCCCGGTCTTTTCCCGGGCCGAGGCAGAAGGCCGTGGGGAGGGCTGGCGGCTCCCAGCCCCGGGAACGCTGCGTCTCAATGGAGGATTCCGCTCCACCCTCAGTCACTTGAAAATAATGAATCCAGGTTGATGATTTCTTCCTCCCAAGGTTACGCGGGGCTGTCTGGCTTTTCCCTCGCTGCTGGTGATTAACACCTGGATGCTGGGAAGGGAGGGAGCACCGCGTCCTGCACCGCGGAGCCGGGGCCGGGAACGGGACTGATTTACACAATTCCCGGATTCAGTGGAAAAGTCCAAAGGGAAAGCTGAACTGGATGCTCTCCTCTTTTTTTTTTTTTCTTTTTTTTAAATTAAATGAAGGTTTTAAATGCTAGGATAGAGGGAATTATTTTCCAATAAACCAGCAGGATATGTGTGCACGCAGGTAAAAGATACAAACGGGCCCTGGAGGGGGTTGGAAATTAACCACGCGCCACCGCTCAGAATTTCAAAAGCCACTTTATAAAGCAAATAAAAATATTTACCGATTTGGTACACTCACACAGAAAACCCCTAGAAAGAGTGTTAAAAACGAATGGAATCTCTGCCTTCCGCAGCTATTTTAAATTAGGTATCAAACAGACAAATCCACGGCCCCCGCCTGGCCGCGCCACGACGAAACCCACGTCAGAAACAGGCACGCGCGTTGGGAAAGTTGAAATGCTTTCCTTCGGAGTCCGAAAAAATCCCTTCTCCGTGAGAAGCTGAGGGAAGCGTCTTGAGGAGCGGCGAGGGCCGTGCCCTTCAGCGCCGCCGGCCGCCCCCGCTGGGTCTGCCCCAGGAGTTCATAAAATCCCATTTCTGGGCATTCTTTCCCGCTCCAGGTCTGCTGTCAGGCTCTTGTGCGCGGAGCGGAGGACGCGTGGAGCTCGGAGCGGCGGGCAGCGCGCGGCACAGCTCGGAGACGTAAGGAGGACGGCGCAGCGCTCCCGCCTCGTCCGACGGCAATCCGCTCCTTCCAGTCCCTCCCAAAAAACCATCATCAGCGTCAGGTCCGTAAGAAATGTGCACATTTAAAACAGGCATCCGTTTAAAAACTACAAGGGATGGTGCTTAACAACTTAATTTTTTTTTTTCCCCCCTCGCCCCACAAATAATAAAAAGAACGAAAGCGAAAAATCCGGACGTTTTCCATGTTTAAAAAAAAAAAAACAAACCAGGAGGCAGGAGCTAATTCCAGCTGTACCTTCCTGCGGGAGGTGGGAGCGGGTAGGGCCTCCCGGGGCCGTAGGCCTGCAAACAAACAAACAAAAGCAAGCGTTTATTTTTGGGATTAGCAGCACAAGTAAACAAGCGGGGCGAGCTCGAGGCGCCACACAGAACAGGGACAAAACATCCTCTGCACCCTCTGAGCATCCCTCATCCGTCTGTGGAGTCTCCCGAAAACACAGGCTGGGGCTGGATCCCCCCGGAGCAGAGCAGAGAGGAGCAGAGCTGCGCAGCACCGGCTTTGGAACCCCAAGCGAATCCACCCCCAGCCAGCGCCGTGGGCAGGGGACTTCCCACCTGTGACACACCACTGCTGTGCTCTGGGACAAGGGCTGGAGCCAGGGACGGACAGCGATACGTGGGGCAGCTCACCCTCGGTGTTTTCACACAGAAGTACTTTAAGGAAAAACTGAAGCCCTATTTGGTGCAGAGGCGGCGTTTTCCAGCACTCGTTCGCTTGAATAGGAGGTCAAAGAGACCCCAAGCCCACTTTGGAAACTACTCCAAATTAGGTATGTGCTTGTACTTAAATCCAGCCACTTGGTACATCAAGTATCCAGCGAAAAAATGCACTGGAAAATTTCACAGAGCCCTCCTGAAGCATTCAAAATTACTTCCACACCTGGTACAGTGCAGAGACAGGTAATTAAAGATGATGCACTGACACCAGCTACAGGCTTGGTTCGCTCTTCACTCGGGGTTTTTTTTTTTGGTGGGGAGGGAGAAAGGGGCTTCCTTTCCTTTCTTTAAAAGGGAAATCCACCCTCACCCAGCCCACGGCGGCTGAGACAGCCGCGGAAAGCACGGAGCCGGGCGAGCAGCCCTGCCAGGGAGGCTCTGTGCTGCAGCCTGCCCGCGCAGGGAAGGTTTGTTTCCGGGTTTGATTGCCTCAGTTAACAAAGGAAACAAGTTGGCTACATCCCTGAAGAGATCCTCCCAAACCAGCAGCAGGGCAGGACAAAGTGGAGGGCTGGGGGAGAGCTGCGCCAGCCCCGCACGTGGGCGCTCCGTTGTGCGCCGCTCCGGGCTGGAATAAAACCGCCCAACACCTGCACCAGCCCAGCAAGTTTATTCTTTGGTTCTCTGGGAGAGCCGGCAGGCAGCAGAGCCCCACTCCCATGGAGCCCCCCAGATCCATGGCAGCTGCATTAATTTTGTGAGCACTCCGCGGCAGAGCGTTTATTAACCTCTTCAGACCACGTTCTGTACGCTGTAAAAAAAGAATTCAGAGGTGAAAGGGCCCAAAGATAATTATTTATGCTGCTACGTGTCACCACTTCCACTTGAATCCCTTTTCAAGGCTTTAAAGCTTTGAAATTTTCAGGCAGCAAGGCCGGATTCAATGATTGGGTTGGCACCCTAAACCCTTTCAGGTACCTTCTCATTTCACTCCAGCCCCGAGGAAATAATGACATCTGAAAGTTCATTTAAACATAACAACGACAGAGCAAGGCAACAAAAATTGAAAATCAACGGGGAGATAAACAGTTGCAGCACAACTGCAACGGGAATGTTTTAAGGAAGCAGATTGGCTGGAGCAGAAAGATTTGTCCTTGATCATGAACTCACTGTGTACGTGAATGAAAATAAAAGGGCTGTCGCCAGCGGGTCTCAATGTTTACTGCACCCGCAGGCGGGCCCATGCCAGCACCGGGGGAATTCTGTCTGGGGCAAGACCACGCCACACCCCAGGCTGTGATGTCCACAAGGCTCCCGGGCAGCTTTCCAAGCGGGAACTAACAGGGATACCCTCCATGGGCAAGCCCTGCTGGGAGACTATTCCTGCTGCCCCTCACGATTCCAGCTGTTGGGCACCGAGGTTTAGGGCTGGGAATGAAGTGCTCTGAGCACAGACTCCTTTAGCAAGTGTGTGCTGCCCGCGATGAAGGCAGAGCAGGGCGTGCCGTGGCAGACAGACTTTTTCAAGTGTCCATTTCCCAGACTAATTAAACCCTGCCCAGACTCCAGCGGCACAAAGGTCCTCCCCCGATTTTTCCCCGGGAGCATGGCAGCCCCTGCTATGGATTAGTGCAAGCGGGCGTTTTATTCCTCTGGCTCTGGGGTTTTGGGTGAACCTGTGCAGCACAAAATGAAAGATTTCTGAAATCTGATCCCATCAGTGCACCTCGCCCAAATTTAAAATGTATTTTAGAGCTCCGCTGGTTGGGCCGAGGTTCAGGCCCCATTATTTCCCTGTGATGGTAACCCACGTTGTTGAGTTCTGCCTCCAGTCAAAACCAGTGCTGGCAGGGTGTAGACTGGTGCTGTGCCATGTAACACACACATTTGGGCACTGGGCGGGCTGGGAGGACGAAAATTCAAACTCAAGAGTGGCTAAAAAGTGCCTTGTCCCGAGCTGGATCAGGCCCCAGCAGAAGGTGCAGTTCGTGCCTTAATTCCCAGATGAAGGATGGGGCAATGGGGCTGTGTCACCCTCCTCCTCCCTGGGGCTGCTCAGTAACCTTCCCACAGTTCTGACTTCCCCAAGCAGCAGCAGAACTAAGAGTTTAATCCAGATACCCGGAATTTATTTAAAATGAGTGTTCAGCAGTGTAAACACACGCAGAGCTGTGGTACAACAGTATATGCAGATCATGTTTTACTGGGATCACACCTCACCTCCAAAATTCCCTAAGCAGAGTCACCTGCTGCTTTCAAGCAGCATTTTCACTCTGTGGCATTTTCGTGAACTGCTGACTGAGTCACCTGTAATTTTGGATGAGGTTCTCCCCTCACGTTTGCCTGTTTCCCTTTAACCACACAGAGCTATTTCCATGTGTTTGCTCCTCCGGCTACGAGAATCCAACATTTGCATTAAGTAGTTTCTCAGCTCAGAGGAACTCAACAGACACTCGAGGGGGGAAATCCGGGAAGCTGTAAGAATCTACATTTTAAACACGATGGGGAGAACCCCGAAGGTACAGGGGGCAGATTTTCCTAGGGAAAAGGAGGACCGGTGGGAATACTTGCCTCAGGCTGCAGAGAGTGAGTGTGTGACTTTGGGACCACGTCTGATGGGTGTTAGCGAACACTGGTGGTGCAGTCCCAGCACGGGCCTCGTGCCAGGGGCACACCCAGAGGG
Source organism: Gymnorhina tibicen (assembly GCA_013399875.1). NCBI lineage: Eukaryota > Metazoa > Chordata > Aves > Passeriformes > Artamidae > Gymnorhina > Gymnorhina tibicen. The sequence goes on from VXAZ01008033.1 coordinate 5,915, forward strand.
GCTGGACAAGGCTGGGAAGCCACCCATCCGTGTGTGGTGGCACAGTGACACCAAAAGCAGCTCAGGAGTGCCTTCCCACGCCACGCTCCCTCTGCACAGCCACGGGAGAAGGAAGTCTTTCCGGGGAGGAGAGCACCATGCGGGGCCCTGTTTTCCTACCTGTCTGCCCCTGTCCATGCGATCCTCGGGTCTCTGTGGGTATCCCATGGGTCCCAGCCCCTGGTACTGAGCCGGCTGGAACTGGTTTGGGGACTGCAGCATGCGGTTCCAGGCAAGGAGAGGCGCAGCTCCGGCAGTTCTGTGCAAGGAAAAAAACACTGCAGTGGGAACCTGGCTCCCGGAGAGCGTCCCACAGCACACGCCCGAGCCGGGATTTGTCCCAGGGCTGAGCACGGATGGCCAAGCGCCAGAGAGAAACCAGGAGCAGGGAATACCTTCCCAAATCCTCCCGACGGCCGCTTTGCTGGCCGCTTCCTTCGTCACAGCTTGAAAGCCGCGCTGCCGCGAGCGGCAAGCTCAGCTGCACGCAGCAGCTTTTTCCAGCTCCCTGGAGGGCTTCCGTGCACCTTTTATTCCAGGGGCGGATTTGCCGATCCCAAAGGCTCCCCAGCACCCCAGGAGTAAACATGTGCCACAGGGGAGCCGGGGGCTTTCTTCTCTGAGCGCCCAGACTCCTTCTGGGAGCCCATTCTTCCCAGTTAATTGCAGGTTGCAAATGAATTCTTACGGCGAGCATTCGGAATCTAGGGTAGGGGCCTTGGCTGCTTTTTCCCATCCATTATTCTGCTCAATATGTCAGGAGGTCTGATCAGGAAGAAACCTTTTCAAGTTCTATTGATGCCGTTTTCAATTGACCACGGTGACCTAGCAACATAAGCACTAATTGGCACGGGCTGACTGACATTTGGTGTACAGTTTATATGGGAACGCGGATCCGACATCCATTATGGCCCGTTTTGCCATCCCGGATTACCCACTGCAAGAAATGTTTACGTCTCCTTCAAGTGCCCATTCCAACGCGACAATTAGAAAGCAACAGGTAGAACGCGTCCAGTGGCGTTTGATTCAAAATATTTAGGGAAACGCCACGGCCATGACCCGGCTGTTACAGCTGAGCACGGGTGAGGGACAGCTCCTTAAAGGACTCGGAGCAGGTGGGTCCTGCAGGGCCATACGATGTTGCGAGGGAAAAACACAGAGAGCGGAGACAGTTGATCTTTCCTGACCCCTGCTGAAGAGGGACTCGGCTGAGCAGAGCGGGGCCAGCCTGCAGGGAGACGGGGACAGCAGAGAGCAGAGGCTCTGCATCCCACCCCAGGTTTGGGATGGCGACAGCAGAGAGCAGGAGCCCTGCATTCCAGGTTCACCTGCTGCACTGCGCGTCACTCTGCGCCTCTCCAGAGAGCCCCTGGCCAGTTGTGCTGGGCTCCAGCCCTGGACACTCTCTCCCGAGGCAGCCAGACTCCCAAACAGCCCGGCAGCGCGGGGAGGTGCGGCTGTCCTGGCCAGGGTGCACAGCCGGTGGCACAACACCCGGCAAACAGAGCTGCGAGAGCTGAGGGAGAGGTGCTGGGAGGGCAAGGGCTTTAAACACACATCCCACCAGCTGGAGCAGAGGCTAAGCCACAAGTCCAGACAGGCGGATGCGAGACGAAATGGATGAAAACGGGCGTTTTGGATGTGAAGGCATCGCGGTTCCACACCACAGCCTGCAAAGACAGCTGTTCCACCCGGGCACGGCAGGACCTGCCTGGATCTCGGGAGGGCAGGAGGAACTCCTGCCAACTCTGGAAAGCACGGCGGCTAAGCGGCGACGCGGGGCCGCGTGCTCTGCTCCTCGCTCCAGAAGCGCACGGTGTTACCCAAACCCTGCTCAGGAGGGGCAGCGCTGCAGTTACAGCTGACAGCACCTCACACTCGTGGGGGCTCAGCTCTCAAAACCAACGTCCTAGGTTCATGCTTGCAATGAAATAAGTTCATACTTAGTTCGTACTTACTCCTTTCCATTAAGTGTTTTGAGTACTAACTTTTGCCCCTCGTGATTCCCAGGAAGCAGCAGGCTCTCCAGGAAGAATACACCGCTTGGCCATAAGGAAAACTGCTGGGAATTGCCTACATAGCCCCAGCTCCGGGGCTTTCCTTAACAATCATCCTGCCTCTGCAACAAGTGCTGGGGATAAATACGACTAAGCATCACAGGCCAGCACTTGCTCCATGCCTGGAACGGGCAAGTTTGACACAAATTTCATTCGACATCGACATTTACTTGGCACGGAGTTTCGAACTCTTTAAGTGCCGTTCAGTGAAAAGCTGAGATATTTAACAAATTAAAACACACCACCACTAACATCACTGCTTTGTTGTAAATCGCCCTCAGGTGATTTCAATCACCAATCGGTGGGTGATTTGTACACAGCAAAGCTGTGGCCAAAAAAGGAACCGTGCCACTTGGAACACCCCAGGAGCTCACACTGGCACAGTTACCCACAGAGTTACATCGACTCAAGCACATTCAGCCAGGTCAGCTAAATTCAGGGGAATTTACACAGAAGAATGCTCCTGTATTCACACCTCAGCCACTTCAGAAATGATTTCTGTGAATAGGTTAAGCAAAAAATCTGGTTAAGGTTTGTTCAACCAGGTGACACATTTCTATCAGCCAGGTAGCAAATCTCCCTCTATAAACTCTGGGCTGGCTCAAGAGCATGAGAGGATCTCTGCAGTGCCCAGGAATGTCAGGACAGGGGGGAGGGACCCCAAAATTCATGTTCCCTGCTGCACACCAAGGCGCACCACTAGATTTAAAAGCAAGAAATCCTCCACAGGAGACAGGAATGTCTGGATTATGGAGAAGCAGCTTTACACTCCTGCTATTTTCCCCCCGGCCTGGGAAGGAAGAGCCAGTTCAGCCCCCGCTGCACCACTCCATCCCCGGAATAGCACAAAGGCTCCGAGCCTTCCTGGCAGGGACAGGGCTCCTTGCTTATCCCTCACTGAATGTGGGGAACCCAGGATATCCCAGCCTCCTGCCAAGCCACTCCATCCGGCGGGGCTGCAGCAGGGCTGGCCTCTCCCTTGGTTAGTTCCTTCCCTGAGCAGAAATCCCCGGCTGCTCTCCCCCACGGTACCTATTGCTCCTGGAGCTGCAGCAGCAAGAGGGGGCAGCAGTTTGGGGAGCCAGCAGCTCCCAGGGAACGAACGGGAAACCCAAAGTGCCTTCAACAGGTTCAGACGTTTGTTCCTGCACCAAGTGTCTCCGTGTTTAACCTTCTGCTTAAGTCTCTGTGCTTGCCTCTGCACATCAAGCGACTCAACATCAGCTCTGAGCACGTTTGATCTGCTCCCCGAATCCAAAACCTTCCAAGAACACGGCAAAACTGCTTATCCCCAGTGCTGGCAGAGCTTTTCATAAACCCTCCACGGTGTAACAAAGGGAAGGCGGTGACAAGTGACAGACCTGCAGCAGCCCTTCACAAATAAAAGTATATAAATTGCATTTAATTAAGGGGCGGGAGTGGCAACTCCCATGGTCCAAGCAATATTAAAGTTTGCATTATGAATGAATCTCGCCTTACACTATTCCACACGGATGAGGCACCGGACAAGGGAGCCGGGCTCACTTCGGTGGGGATCAAAATGGTTGCCATGGAAAGTGGCTGTGGAGAGCTCACTAAATTCCCCCAAAGCCCGTATTTTCAATGGTGAAACATTTGCAAATAAACCCGAGGGAAAGAAGCCGCGCCTCAGAGCAGAAACTCGTCTCCCTCCCTCCCTCCTGCATAACCACAAAAATAAATGTCATTATTCATAGCTGCCACAGGTAGCCCGGGTTTATTGAGCCCACCCCACCGAAGGACACACAAGCCATCGAGGAGGGGATGCATGTAAAACATCCCTGATTATCAAACCATGTCACATTCCTTCTATTCGATGGCACTTATTGGGCTGCAGATTCCATAATCCTTCCCTGAGTCCCTTCTGCATTTAATTCAGTTCAGCCTTAAGTAGTTAAAGAAACTGTTTTCAGTGGCAACTAATAACTACTGACCTACAGTGACACTGCCCTACAATGGGCTTGTCAGGCCTGAAAAACTTGTACCAAAGAAGCTGATTAGGACTTCAAGAGGTTTGTAGCAAGAATCAATGGCTGGTCTGTGCTAATGCTGCGGCTGCGGCACAGGAATGATAAAAGTGGAACACCATTAGTTATGCCTCATTAAGCTCCACAGCCCTCCTAAAAAGAAATTTGTTTAGCCTGTCCAAAATCTAATGCAGTTTTAAGCTCTCTGTGTTCAATTTCATAGTATCTCAAAAGCTTCAATAAGATAAAGGCCAAAGAACCAAGAACGGTACCAAAGCAGCAACAGTAAAGTTAATTTTGAAGCCCGAGTTTTAATGGAAAGTGTTTTTCCCTCCTTTTTTTTTAATACAAAGTACTCGAGCCTTTTAGAGGATGAACACCACGTAGCGGGCTCTCAAAACATCAATAAATCATGGACATTAATTAACTCAAAAAACCTGCTGTACGGCACCGTTTCCACAATCTTAAACCGCAATATTCCAAACAAAGAAGGGAAAACCAAGCACTGGGAAGGCTGGCAGAGCCCAATCCACCCTCCTGGGCACGTTTCACGTCCCTCCCGCCTTACCTTTGCGGTGTCTGCTGGAACAAGGGCGTGGGACCTCGCCAGGACTCCTGGGGTCGGAGATCTGGAGGGCAAAACAAGATGGCCAAGTAAGAGAGAGCAGGTAGAGCTCAGGAGCTGTGCCCCACTCCTCTGCGTGCCCCAGGGCTGCTTTCAGGAGCCCAACGGGAAAGCTCAGGCTGGATGTGCTGCAAACACGCTCCAAGTCATGGCTTCCTGCTGCTGACTTGGACAGGGGCCTGCTGTGAGCTGAGAAAGGGCAACTTTTTTGGCTTCAGCACATCCGGTAAGCTTTGTAACAGAGAATTATGAATTTTAATTGCTAGAGCTAGCGTTGGTTACTGCCTAGACACCGCGCAGGTGCCTCCTCTTGAATTTTTGAAGATGCAAAACCTTGTCCGTCACCCTAACAACTCCGTTTAATATTTGTACTTCTCACCAGTACATTCATCACTACATAAAAAACACGGGGACTAAAATACACACCCAGCACCGCGTCGCCGCTGCGCTACGTGTTTGTGACCGACAAAGCTGCCAAAGTCAAAACACGGGCCGGTTTCCCTCCGATTGGGCTCAGTTATTCCATAAAGGCAACTGAAACAATGGCCAGAGCATGGACTAAAGCGAACGATTCCGCTTTATTCGTGTGTAAGGAAGTACAGCTGTATTTAGGATGCAAACGATAAATTCATTAATACAAAACATAAACGTATTATCACTAAAGATAGTAAAGGTGCATTTAAAAGTTAACGTGGCCAGTGATAATACCCTAATAAAAACCTATTAATGATGTCTCAGATAATGGAATCAGACTGAATTAAGCCTTTTTGGGTAAAACCTTGGCCAGAGCCCCAGCGCTGGCGTGCAGGAGACCACCCACTCGTCCATTGTTTGTGCCACCCAAACCAGCCCTGCACAAAGGCGAGGCAGGACCAACATTGCTTTAACAGGGCCCGCAATTAAACGCTTGTTGTCCTTCTAAATAACCTGGTCAGCAAACAGGATAAAAGCAGCAGCTCCTCAATAGCACCCAGGCAGCCCCCAGCACTCGGGGCCAGCGTCAATCAAAAGCTCCAGTTTCACTGACACCTTTGATGGCTTTCAATGGCCTTCAAGTGTGACCTAATTCCAACAGCTGGCTCCAGCAGCTGGATAACGGCCGGCACATGGACACCCTGCCACGCTGCCAGGGGCGAGGACGTGCGAGCTGGGCCTCCCCCAGAAAGGGAAAAGGGGGACAAAATAAAATAAATAAGCCTGCGCCTCTCTCCTAGCTCTGCCTGGACTGTCTGTCCCAGCCCCAGCGAAGAGAACACCAAATCAACTCCCAGCCCCAGCAGCTCTGCTCTTCCCGGGAGCCTGCTGGGCAAAGCCAATCCAGCCCATAATTCTTCATTTATCCCCCAGGCAGGGTTATTTATTCAGCTTTACACCTGCACACACACCCAAATCAACCAGTGTGTGAACCTGGTTTCACAGCCCCACACACAAGTGATGCTCCTCGGCTCCTCTCTTCCAACCCGTCTGCAGACCGAGGCATGCCCAGGGCTGAGGGTGGGCAAGTGGCACCCTCCTGCTGACCAGCCTGTGAGTCTCAAGGGCTTCCCTGTGCCTGAACAGGCTGCACCCACACAACGCCACGTTTCTTTTGGAATACGAGGGGAGGGCAACACAAGGGAACCCACGATGCTGCTTTAGGGGAAAATGAGCCATTTTTCAACTGGAGCTTAAAAAAATTTTAAAAAGTTTGGGACAGCCCCAGAGCGTCACAACTTTCAATCAAAAACATCCTAAAACGACTGTTTCTGGTAATTTCCAAGTTCCACAGACAGCAGCAGCACAGAAACACAGGCAACACCTTGTTTCCAGACCCTCCCCCTCCGTGTGAGCAAGGACCCGGCTCTCCTGCTGTAACCACGCCTCTCTGCAGCTCAGTTTAAGCAAGACTTTAATGAAACCATCATCAAAACATTTAAAGCCCCCTTATTACTGTTCATTTGTATGGCTGACAGAACAACCTTGGAGGGAGAGAGTCTGGAGCGGTGAATTGCACTTCAGAAAGGTACAAAATGGGAGAAGGAATGACAATTAGTATTTTCTTTAGGCTGCAAAACTTAGGCATTTCCTAGAGCTATAAGGCCAAAGAAACTGCCTTCTCCAGCAGCTCCTCAAGCAACAATTTATCTAATCAGGGTGGCAATCAAAGAGGAGATTTTGTGTTTACTGATTGCACTAATCAAAATCACTTTCCCAATGCAGCTAATTGACAAGTTTACTGCCTGCCACGCAAGTCATAAATCAGATGTCCTGTGCTGCAGGAGCCAAACCCGCCGCTCCCAGAGCGCTGCCGCCCCGCACTTGACTCCCCGAGTTATCAGCGCGGACAATCATTCATCAGCTGAAAATTGGCGCCTCCGAGGCAAATCAGGGAGCGCCGGCGAGGAACTCCCCCAGCCGGCTCTCTAGGAGGAGGTGGCGGCTCCTGGCCCGACCGCGTCGCCCTTCCCGAGGCGAGGCTGACTTCCCTGCAGCGTGTGCAGGAAAATGCCACGCGCCACGGGGAAAGCTGCTCTGCACCAGTCCCGCTGAATGTGGGGTTTTCAAACACGCCAGCTGTGGTTTTTCAGGGACGCGTGGGTTCCGGACGCTTCCCAGCCCAGCCACGCCGCAACAGCGGCTCTCTCACAGCAGTACAGCCGATGGACGCAGGAGACAACCTTGTGCTATCCAAGAGGCCTTCCCACCTCTTCTAATTTGATTTTCTAGCTGAAGGTACCTGAGCTTTGATGGAGACACTTGGAGACCGAAGGGGGTGACTGCAAAAGGCAGGAACAGGCCGTGCTGCCAGGCCGAGGAGCACCTCTGGGCACTCCAGGCAGAAGGCTGTCAGGGCGAGTTGGCCCAAGTGCTCGTGAATTCCCAAACACGCTGTGCAGGCAGGCTGCTCCCACTCAGCAAGAGCCTCACTGCAGTGAGCTCTGGGGAGCTGCTGACACCCCTCATCTTCACAGGTCTGCTTGGCACCAGACCCACACAAACCGCAACCCCAGGATGTGTCATGATCTTGGGGCAGGTGACCATCCAAAAGGCTGATCCCTGCAGAAATCTGGGGCTGTGCCACCTGGAGGTGTTCTTCCAACAAGGGTTTAAGCACATCTGAGTCCGTCTGGTAGAAGAGGAGTTGAGGCACGCTCTGAGCGGTTCACTCGGCATTGACCGTCCCAGGTGGGTTGGGCTGGGGCCTGACCCTCCTGCCAGGCAGCAGCATGGGTTTGGGGAACAGCTCTAGGTTGTTTGATCCATCCTCCTGATGGACATGAGCTGTCCTCAGCCTCAAATAACGAGGCACTGGAAGAAACAATCTCCAAACACTGAGTGAAGCACTGCCGTAATTAGTTGCAAAGTCTTCACACCGCAGTCAGTGCAAATGAGAAGTTAATTAGAGTTTAAGTCTGATCTCCCGGGACAGCTCGATGTCTCAGCAGAAGAGGAGGAGGAATACAGCCCAGTGAAGCGGCAGAGGACACGTCTGCAGGCAGCCCAGAAAGCAGAGTGCCAGGCAGTGGCTCCCTCAGAGCACGGCTGGCGTGCGGCTCTCCGTGGGGCGGCTCCGGCCGGCTCCTCTCCCTGCCGCTCCACGGCAACCTCTGCCTGGAGGAACAGGCAGTGCAGCGAGGAGGGAAGGGAAGCCCAGCCAACTGCTCTGAGGTTTGCCAGGCACACCTGCAGCACGGTGAGGGGGGACGGCTGTGGCGCTCTGAGGGGGAGGGAGGCACGTGTTGAGGAAAACCACCAGACGGTTTTCCAAGGCCAGCAGATGGACTGGGATTTCCCATCCATCCGTGGCTCCGGACCTCCTCCATTTGAACCAGACAGTGGCACTGGGGGGGTGTTTGCCTGCAGAGCGCTGCCTGTTCAGCACAAGGGGCTCGGGTGCCACGTGGACGAGAGCTTGGGAAGCACCTCATGGGCGGGATCAGCTCCAGGGATGTGGGACAGACAGAGCAGTTTGGAGCGTTTCCCACAGCGCACCAGGACTCGGCAGGAACAGCAGCACAGGGACTGCTGGGCTCCCCAAAACCTCCCCAAAACCATGTAAATATTCTCTTTTTGGAGACAAATTTGAAACTGCGATGCCTGTCTGGTATCTTCTGCCTTCCCCTTACCCACACTCTCCTTCCCAAACTGCATTTAAACCCAGACAAGTAAGTGAAATAGATACATACAGATCACGTTCAGACCACGCCAGCTGTGAGCAGCAGGAAGCAGAGCCCACTTACTTGAGAGCAGTTTGGGGATCTGCTGCTGGCCGCCCATGAGGGGCCGGGCGTAGGGGCTGCCGTAAGCTCCGAGCGGCACGGCGTTGGGATACATCCCCGGCATGCCCCTGTCCCTCGGCATCGTGTGGCTGTTGTGGGGAGAAACGGCGAGGAAGCAGGTCAGGATGCCGGCCCTGGTGGTTCCACCTCCCAGCACAGCTGCCTCCCAGCCCACCCCACCCCATGCCCCAGGGACATGCCGGTGGATTGGGGCCCGGGCACTTCCCGACACGCACAGGCCTTGGGAGCTGCTCCCAGGGAAATGCTCGGGTCTCCAACGGCACAGCTGTGCTTTTTATCGTGAATGGGACATGCAAGAGGGTTCTCAAGTGCAGCCCCAGGACAGCCCTGCTCTTCCTTCCTAAAAGGAGGTGCTTTTCCTTCCTGCAGCTCCTCCGGAACCATAAGATGAAGAAGGTATTTTCTCTTCCTAAGGAGACACTCCAGAGTTTAACTGTATTTGCCAGTATTACAGTCTCCTTTAGAACGTTCTCTTCTCTGGCTCTGATAAATGCATGGCTCCTTGCATTCCCCACTACGGAAACCCATTTAGTTTTTAAAGCTTCTTCGTTTATAAAAGCATAAAAGACATTCCTGTCTTCATTAACAGTCCTAATTATCACTTGTGCACAATATTCTCACTGTACCTTCTGTACTACAAGCAAGCATCCACCAAACAAGTTTTAAAAAACCCCAAAGCAGGAAAGTGAGTTAGAAACATTTAGGAGGGGAAAAAAAAATATCCAGGAGCAAGCAAGGCCTTACTGCAAAATTCAGTTTTCAGCAATATTGAATTCAAATATCACACGCTGAGGTGTCCAGCGTGGAAAACCAGCACCTAGGCTTGGACACTCCACGCCCATCCCTTTCCTTTTCTTAATTTACAAAGGGAACAAGGAGGGCGGTCCCCCCAGCAAGGCAGCAGTGACCCCACAGCCTTACCCCAAGGTTCTGAACGCCGACTGGTCCAAGTGCACTGGTTTCCTGTCCCTGTTAAAGCCAAGCTGTGGTCTCCAAGGCCTGCCATCATTGTTGGTTTTTTCCCAGTCTCCTGGCTTCAGGACTGGAGCAGGTTTCCTTAACAGTAAGAACAGCTCCATAAGCACTCATCAGAGCAAACACTCAGAAGAATAAATCAGAATGGAACAATGTGAAAGCTGGCAGCTGACACTTACTTTGCCCCAGGTAACACTGTAGCCTTGAAAACAAAGTCTTCAGCAAATTGTGGATCTTTGAATGAGATGCTAGAAGAAAGTATCTGAGGATTAGGTTCACTGGATAATGAGGACACAGTGAAACAGCAATCACTGCTTTATTACCAAGAAAGCTAAAAAGCAAGCAGATGAGCAGAATAATCTCACTCTTCCAGCTGGAATTCGTGTTTGCCAGGACCAAGAAGGAACGAGGCTACAAGGAACGAGAATAAGGGTTCCCTGGAAAATTCAGCCTGAGTGACACAACCCGAAGAGCAGCGCCCTGACTGCCCATACCATCTCCAAAGACAGGGAGAAGAATCCTTGCGACAGAGAAACGGGGAGAAGCACAGAACAATTCCAACCTCCTGACAGTGGCAGATGGAAAAGCCAAACCCTTCCTTTAACTCCTCGCTCCCAGTAACAACACCCCCATTTAGGACATCCTTCCTACAGCGTCCTGACAAGGCACAGCTACTCAGCATTTCCTACTGCCTCCGCACAGATGTTCTGGCTGAAGCAAGCTGTGCCTCTTTGGAGATAAAAACAACACAGATTTTCAGTGGTTTGCGTGCTGCACGTTGGGCACCCTCGCACGAAAGCCCAGAGTTTACTGACCTGACCGCAGAGTTCTGTGTAAGGTCGCGCAGCATGGGAACAGGAGACTCCACCACCCTGGCCAAGAGAAAAACCTCTGTCAAAACACCACGGAACGCATTGCTCACCATTTGCTGCTCGGCCAGCTAAGCCTGCAAAACATTTACGTCCAAGTTAACCCGCCCCTCCCCTAACCCAAGCGCTTCTGTAAGCACCGGAGTGACCGAATCCTTATTTTGTAATGCCACTTGCTCTGCAGCTGCTGTGTGGGGATCCTCCGGGCTCTGTCTGGGGAAGGCAGCGCCACAAGAGCTTTCTCATTCCTGTTCCCTCCAAGAACAACTCCGACCTGCTCATATTCCTCACAACCACGGCAGGAACGGAGAAACGCCTATCAGTGTGACCTGGGGTACATTCTCTGTCCAACCAGGCCAGCGTTTGTGCACTTCAGGCAAACGAGGCACCAGCACCTGCTCATGCCTCTGGGCACAGTCAGAGAGAGAAGCGTGCGTCCCACAAGGTGACGATTACACTGACCGTTCCTCAAACGGGGTGCATCCTCTGGAAAACTAAAAATGGGATTATTCTTTGTACGCCTAGCTGGGAACAGCCCTGATTTTAGTGCTACAGCCTAAACGGACCAAGCCAAAATATATCTAAGCTATCACTACCCGGATTTTCCTCTGACGTAATGCAGGTTAGCATATGAAAAGCAGAGTTTTGGGGGTTTTAGGCAATGTGCACTAATGGGAAGTCACATCAGCCCACACTAACATCCACACAAAAGCAGAGAAGCCAAAACATGACCCTACTGAACAAGGCCTCTGAGCACTACTACTTTTGTTACCCAGGCCTTGTTTACCTCATAAAACAGTAACTAAACACATAAAAATCAGCCTTCCACGGGCAAAATGACAAACAAAGACTCCTCAGCAAATAACCAAATGCATTAGAGTGTTTAAAAGGTAGCTGAGGCTGCTTTGAAAGCCAGGTTGTGAGGTTAAAAAAACGAGATCATAGAAAGAAAGTTTCACTTGCTGGGGATTTCCCACACGCGGGAGGTATCAAGGGCCTGCTCTGAACCCTCGGAACTCCACACGGGGCCTTACTCCTTGGGGGCACACAGATATTCCTGCAGCCATAAGCGCGGGAAAGGTACCTCAGGAGCAAGGACCCACCCCAAAGGCCACACTCACTGATCCGGGAGGACGGCGTTGTCGTTCAGGGTGAGCTTTCCCTGGATCCCATGGCACAGCTCTGGCGGGATATCCACGGGCTGCGGAGAAGGGAGTTTTCCAGCTGAAGCACTTCATCAGCCCTCCCACCTCACCCTTTCCACGGAGGAATGAGCGCAGCCTACCTCTGTGTTTTTGGTCTTGTACTGTTCCACGATGAAGTCACAGAGCGGATGGTGCTTCCCAACGAAGAGAACGTCACCGCCGAGGCTGTTCCTTCTGCCTGGAAAAACGATGGGAATGGGGCAGGAGTTCAGAGGGAAGGAAGGAACGCAGCAAACCAGCAACACTGTCCTGGTGACACCTCCACAAAAGCCAAGTTTCGCTGTGATTTAGGAGGAAGCTTTGAACGTTCCCTGAGAACACAGGAAAGACAATGTCTGCCCAGAGCAGGACGTGTCCGGTCACAAGGATAGCTGGCAGGCAGCAAAATAATGGGAATCTTGTGCTCAGCGGAGGAATGCTGAATTTAGAACAGAGTAACGCTGCAGATACAGACAGAATTGATAAAACCCAGCCCCAAACCCCACGCACCTCCCACAGCGTACCCACAAGAACCAGATGTTATTTCTGTACAACACAGAAACAAACACTGGCTGGCCTTCATCAGCTGAACAAGAGTTACAAAAACAAACCCACTGAGGATCCCTCTAATTACCAGCAGCACCCACGAGGAAGAGTCTGTCATAAACTCGACCAAACACTGAGTACACCTTGTTCATTTAGGGTGACATTTGTTAAGTGGCAACAAAACACCCCAATTCTTTAACAAAGAGCCCCAATTCTTTAACAAAGCGCCCCAATTCTTACTCTCTTCAGGAGTGAGGTCAGGGTACACTTCCTCCAGGGCAGCTCTGAGGCGCCGCTCGTCCACAAAGGGCAGTAACGCCACACCTGGCAAAACCAAACCAGCGTTTTCTCACGCTTGCTGGAAAAACCCAGAACAAGCCCAAAACCAGACACCAGGATGGCCCGCTCTGATAGGTTTCCTCAGCCAAGAAACAGCTAGAGCAGTGCGATTCTGAAGCAATCACACTTTTGCCTCAGAAGTCACATCTTTCTGTGGCTTTGTTCAAACAAAACCTGTTGCCCTCAAACCTAGAATTTCACCTGCAGTGTAAATGACACTCAGCCACAGAATCTGGCAGATCTTGAAAATTAATGTTCTCTAAAGAAAGGAAAAGCTGCATAAACGCTGTAGCTCTTTTTTCCATTCTTTGTGTGCTCCAAAGTATTTCTATGTCCTCCAAAGTATTTTTGGCACACTACTAATGAGCCACTGATTGAGCAGAACAAGATCCATCAATTAAATGCAAAGGAGACAAAAGACAATTACACGCTGAGGCTGATAAAAACAGAAGAATGATTAACCTAGCTCAGGACAAATGAACAAACCCAGAATGACTGCCGAAATAACCAATAATCATTGCCAATCCAAAACCAGTTACTGAACCACAATTTGCTCTTCGTACTAATTTCTTTTCAAAGATACACCTGCTGTAAAATACTTGTACCCACAACACGTAACACAAGTTAACTTTGTGACTCAGTGCAGTGCTTTTCTCACTAAGGTGATTTCCCAATTTCTCTTTACGGGTTTTTAAGACTAATGTGTAAAAATTAAAACAAGAAGAGTTGAAATTTCACCTTGCCAAGCGTACTTCTTCCCATTCAGATCAATAGCAAAATCTTCAGGGTAGAAGTCAATGATGCTTGATTCCTGGAGTTGAGAAAACAAAAAATCACCCTTAAAGCCAACTTTGACACGGGTTCAGAATGTCACACGGTGCCAAACACAAAGATCTCTGACGAAAGAAACATCTTTCGTTAAGTGCCATTTAAGCCCAAAGTGAGGACGGGCACTCGCATTAATCAGAGGTTTAAAGTAAGAAATTAGGGAGGAGAGAATAATTAGGATAAGGAGGAGAGCTAATTAGGGTAAGTTATGTGCTCCCCAACCAAGTTTTGGAAGCTTTCTGTAAGAAATGAAACCATCTGAAGTGTAAGAGAGCCAGGAAACGTCATCTGAATTCCAAGAAATCACTTTTATTTCTGAAGAAGCACTGCCATCTACCAAACCCTTTCCCTCCCGGTCTGCAGCACTTTTCTGCCTGAAGTGAGAAGCAGCAGGTCACGTTCACACCACCGCAAGGTGAGCTGAGCTTCCAGACAGGAACACAGCACGGATTCTCACCGGGTCTGTCATGAGTTTCCTCCACGTTGGCGGCAGAAAATTCCCGCTGGCGGCCGGGAACACCCCCATCAGCTGTTCCAGAGGCTTGAACTGTCGAAAGCAGACAACAGGCAGGTGTGGGACACTCGTAACGAGAGGGCGGAGCAGCAGCGAGCGGACGGACAGATCAAGAGCCCTACCGGTTTGGAGCCCTTCTCAAAGTCCGAGGGCATGTCTGCAATTCCCTCGAAGTCCGAGGCAAAGGGAGCGTAGTGGAAAGGGTAATACCAGTTCCAGGATGCGCAGCCCTGGGGCAGAGAGGCGAGAGACACAAAATCGGACACAGCAGCAAATTAAAGGCACGCAGCCCGGTCACTCAGCACAGCAAGAGGGCAGGGCGCGGTGTTTTCCTGGCAGCACACAGCTTACACTCCTTTTTCCCACAGCAAAACCCCACTGCTCTCCTGGGGAGGTCTGGGAGCAGGGACCCCCAGCACGGCCTGCTGGGTGTGCAAACGTGAACAGCATCTGCTGCAGGCTGGAAAGCATCCTGGTTCTAAGTGGCACTTCCCTCTCCAGGACCAGCACTAGTGCACACCCAGAGCAGCACCCTGCTCTTCCCCTCTCGTCCTCCTGCCTCGAGCAGCGGGGAACACACACAAAGTGTGTCCCCGGAAGGGAGAAAAACAAGCAAACTCAAAACACACCACAACACCATGCACCTCGTGAAGGAAACGTGGCTCCAGGAGGTCTAAGTCAAGCTTTCACCTCCTCAGCTGTTTTTCTTAGCAGCACCACTTGAAACAAAAGCCCACCACTATTCTGACTCCCAGTTCTGAACAATTAAATGTCAACGAGGCTCCTCCAGTGATATTTTTGGTACAAAATTACAGCGCCTACAATTATTCGCTGCGGTCCTTCAGACGGGCTCAAAATGTTTCAAAAGCCAGGTGGATTGCTTTCATTACTTTTTTTCTTTTTTCCCCTCTTTTCTCCCCCCCTCCAAACAGATGTTCCCACTGGCGGGACATGCCCTGCATGATCAGCTTTCTGTAGGAACAGAAAGGCACAGAATGTATTCTGGCACAAGTTTTATGGACAGCCAGCAGGAGTTACCAGAACCAATCTTCATTATGGTGAAAAGAAAAAAAAAAAAAGGCCCAGCGAAGATCCTCAGGCAAACCTATTTTGAAGCTCCCCCAGCCCAACGGCTTCCTAACCTCACTTCCTTATGAGCAGGGAGAGATTTTCCAGCTGCTCCATCCCCACGGAACAGACTGGAGTGGTTTTGTGCTGTTGTACCACTGAAGGGGACACTTCTACCTACAGCTCACCCGGAGGCTCATTCCCACCCCTGGAGGCAGATGGGCACACAGAGAGCTGTGGGAAAATACCCTGTCATGGTTAAAAAAACCCACGGTTTGCTTCCAGCAGACCTTAACTGTGCCCAGGATCCTGGGAATTCCCACCTATAGAGGCATCCAGGTCACATCTGTCCTTCAGCTCTGCTGCAACTCAACTGCACCAGAACTTGCAAAGCTTCAACTTGGTGATTTTCATCCATCATAACACATGAGCCAGAGCCCCAACTCAAGAACCGGTTACAGAAGGAGGGAAGGGGACACATTCCCATTTTGTTCCAAGGGGGGGGAGGGGGGATGAAAAAACCTATTGGAAACTGCATTTTTTGCAGGCATGTGAGGTATCTGCCCCGCCTGCGCTCCCAGCTGGGCGGGTGGGAGCCACGGAGGACAAATGTGCAGTTTTAACAACCCGGCCCCGAGGGGAAGCTCCAAGCTCCTGCTGAGACACAAACTCCATGGGCTGGAGCACATTGTGCTCCCAGGTCACACAGCCAATCCGACTGACTTTGCCTTCAGGGCACGGAGCTCCTCATTAACCATCGGTGCGACAAACCCCACCACGGCCCACTAATCTCTCGCCAATCTGACATCTCAATTATCGAAAGATTTAAATCGGATCCAGGTTACTTCAATCACAACACACTTCATGGAACAGCATTACAATCCACGGAGGAGACTGACAACTCTGTCCCTTGCAAATTCTTACTGGCATTTCACAGGCTTTGCCCTTTGTTCCCTCATTTAGTCACCTGCAATGTCATTATTTCTGGGAAAGGGAAAACAGCGGCAGTTCTTGCTGCACCAACAAGTGCTGCTACAGGATTTGAGAACCTGAATCCCAGAATCACTGAGGCCGGAAAAGACCTCTGAGATCAGAGTCCAAGCTGTGTCAACCAGGTAAGAGGACTGAGTGCCATGTCCAGTTGCTCCTTCAACAGCTCCAGGGATGGCAAAACTGCATTCGAACCCCCAGTTCAAAAGGGCACCGATTTATTTTACACCTTCAAAAAAAAAAAAAAACCCCGCAGCTTTTCCAAAACGAGCAACAGACTGAAACAAATTCAGACAAGAAACTCTGGGGTACCTGATAATAATATCTGAGAACCCAGCAAAGCCCTTCCACGTAGGACTGCACAACCTTGCGGCGGAACTTCTCGTCTGATGCGTCCACGTCGAATTTGTTTTTGTAGTAGCGTTGCTTCCAACCGGTTTCCCACAACCTGCAACACAACCAGGCACGGGTAACATGTTAGCAGGGAGAGATGCCTTAGCAGATATGCATCTGCAGGTCTGAATTACAACGTAAGACCAAGCCACTCGCTACTTTGGTTGCCCTGCCTATGCAGTTTAAATGAAAGAAGAAAAAGTGGTGCTCGGCAGCAACAGAATAAAATCTGACTGTTGGCAGAACTGACAGACTTTTCCTGCTACTCCAAACATAAAGGCGAGCAAATAAATAATAATTTCTGTGCTCTGCTGCTGCTCAGACAAGCTGTGATTACCAGAGGCACTTTCTGCAGCTCGGCATCCCGTGTTTGCCGCCTCACATCAGGTGAGCTCCCTCTCACCCAGGATTTTCAGTCTCTCAGGCCAGAGACGGACACTGGGATCACCGGAGCCACCTCGGCCACAGCTCATCCTTCCTTCACACAGCTCCCCCTCATGTCTGTCCACAGATGGGGCAGGGAAAACAAACACTTGTTCCTCTTTCACACACACAGGCACCTGCACCCTTCAGCTCTGCTGTATCATGTCAGGAAAGAACCAAACTAGTTAAACCACATAATCCCTTAATAATGACTTGTTTTCTTAAACAGAATGTTATTCCAAACAACTCCAAGAGGTCACCTCAAGCTGACACCACACCGGTTGGACTCTCACAGAGCCCTAACTGCTGTGTGTGGAGCTGTAGGAGAGAGCCATGATCCATTTGTGCTTCCTTACAGGACGCACATCCCTTTGGCTGCGCAAAGAGGATCTTCCCTTGCTTCTGTTTTGAGTCAGTCGCTCGGGACAGGGACACTTCCCAAACCCTTCCGAGGCAATTCGCACTGATGGGCAGGCAGAGAAGCTCAGAGATGTTTTCCAGACTTGCAGAGAAGCAGGTGAGCAAGAACAGAGCTCCTGGCACTGAAGGCTTGAGGGATGGAGTCAAGAACATCTGCAGGCTCTGCGCTGCCTGGCAGACAGACACTCGCATAATTCAAGAAAAAACCTTTCTGTGAGATAAAACCCATCTGCAGCCGACTGCAACAATTTGTTCTGGTTTCAAAGTCATTCTGAATACAGAATGTATTTTCACAAACAGCTTGGCCGTATCTAGGACATCTATGCAGTTCTTTTTATTTACAATGGCAAACAGAAAATTAATTTCCACTCAGAGAAGGACACGAAAAAATATTCTGAGCTACAAGAGCTTAAAGAACTGTGGCTGAAGGTAGCACGTCCTTCTCCTTGGCAATACCAGCCCTGTCAGAACCACTGCTGCTCGTAAATCACCACAGTTCATTCACACTGCTCAAGCTTCTTTTAGAACCTCTGCTGACACTCGGAGGGAAAGGAATGTTAACAGTCATCCTGATTCTATATAAAAGTTCTGCTTGCTTGATTTAAAAGAAAAACCAGTCCATTCAGACATAGACACACAGGAAAGAAAGTAAGAATGAGAGCTAGAATTGTGGCACTGGCAGAGCAGCTGCGCCACATGTCACAGATACACTGTGATGACTGTGGCCAGAACTTCGCAAGGAAACAGCCCTGAGTGTTTTCCCACGTCCCCCCACAGCCTGACTCCACAGAAACCAAACCCCTGCGGCTGCATGTCTCAGGAACAGCTGTAGGGCCTTCACCCTCGGCTCAAACAGCAACAGCTTCACTGAAACCCTTCATCGGTGCAGACTCACTGGTAGTTAACGCCCAGAAAATTCCCGTCTCAACCATCCCTGAAGGCTCAGCCTTCCTGAGGCGGTGCGAGAACTCAGAGACAAACCAGGGCCTGCTGCGGGCCGCAGATGGAGGAGGCCACTGGAAGCGAGGCCAAACGCTGCTGCCCGCGTGAGCACGTCCGAGCTGTGCGGGTTAAGCAGCTCCCGGATTCCAGGGAACAGCGGCATTCCGCTCACATCATCAGGGAACGGCGCGCCAAGCTCGGTCTCAGAGGGAGCACTGGCTCGGAGGCTGCAAACCTGCACGCATACTAATCTGGATACTTGGGTTTAACAGCCAGAGCTCGCCCATCTCACTGGAATTTACTGGATATTCTCACCCTCCACATTAATTACCGCTGGATAAAAAGATCATAGGAAAGCATCCGAAGGCACTGCTGTGCTGAGCTAAATGGCATTAATTAGGCTGCATCCATCTCAGCAATTTGCTAACAAAGTGCTACAAAAATGGCTTCACCTGATATTATCCTCTGGCTCAGGTTCGCTGTCACTTTCCTCAGATTTCCGCTTAATTCCTCCTCCCAGGGACGGGCTGCCATCAGGAGTCAGGCTGGTGTTCGGAGATGCTGAAGTTGTCTAGGGTCAGAACAATTACAGATAAATAGGGGAAGGCGGGGGGGAAGGAGGAGGATTTATGAGGCTTTTTAAATTCAAGTCAAAATTAACAGCTCTGTGATAATCACAGGCCTTCTCTTCAGTTCTGAAAAACCTCCAGGCAAAGGCTGCACAAGCCCTTAACCCACCAAGTCAGGGGGCAAAAGGGAAAAACACATCCCTTGTAAAAGGCAGGCATTGATGCACGGAGGTAAAGATGTCACTGGTTTAGAGAGAGAAAAGGATGCAATAAACAAGACAGTATCAATTGATTGAAAAATGCCATTTTGGACATATTCCAGTTTTGGAACACCACTGCAGCTTCTGTCACAACTTCGTTTTGCAGCACTAGTGAAAAAAAGGTGCTTCCAACTCAGAACTGCCAGAACTGCTCTGAGTTCCTTCACAGCTGGTCTTTCAAACTCCTCTCAAGTTTATCTATTTTAATATTAGAGCCTAAAAGAAATGTCTCCCGTTCCATAAAGGAACTAATTTGTGCAACTGAGGTGCAAAAAAGTTTTGAGATTAAAGGGAAGAGCAGCAGAAATTATACTTTGAAAAAGCACATTGTATTTAGACTTCAGAGACAGAACACACATCTTTGGGATGAAAAAGAACTTTTAACTTGTTCGCTGCTTGGATGAAGATTTATTCCTGGAAAGAAAATATTTGTTTAATTGTTTAAATTTGAAGTTAACGGGACTTCTAACAGAGCACTTCTTTCCAGTTTTCCCTCACTAATACCTTACCCAAATCTTCATCCAAGTTTCTCCTTTCCCCAGGGAAAAGCATCATTCCAAGCAGAAATAAGGAAGACAATTTTATTCGAGCAGCCTTAGAAAAATCGGTTATTAAAAGCCACTTCCTCCAAGAACCACGTCTGAGGTGCCAGCTTTTCAAGAAAGCTCGACGGGGCAGAGAAGAAGGTGCCTGGAGCAGCACGGGGCACGATTATTTCCTGCCTCTGCGCCAGCGCCTCTGAGCACGTGCTCCTCACCGAGTTCTGCCTGTCGTGCATCCTCATCTCGAAGGCAGCTTGCCGAGGGTTACTGACTGCCTGCGGGCTGGATCGATTTCCCAGGGCTTGAGGGGAAAACTGGCCACCAGGAATAAAGGCAGGCTGATCCCTCTGCAAGATAAACACACACACACACAGTGATCTCCCCAGCGCTGGGATGACGCTCTCTCACAAGTTTCAGATTAGCATCGTGTGGAAACGAACATACAAAGGCCCGTTTTTAAAATACCAGAATAGGAAAAGGAAAAAAAAAAAAAAAATCAACGTCATTTAAATTTTTTTAACTCCGAAACAGTTTGCACACCGGCCAGCAAACACCATGATTACACCTGCAGCTCCAACCTCCAAAAGCTTAAGCAGACATTTTAATTCTTGCTTGTTTGGGTAAGGAGTTAACTTACCTTCAATCTTTTCCTTTTTTCTTTCTGCCGTCTTTTAAAGTTATCCTAAACAAAGAACAAAGGGAAATAAAGTCAGTCAGGGACACAGATTCCTTGGAAAATTATTTCCTTATAATCCTCAACTGACCATGCCACAAGGTTTTTAGGGAATGTTCTGAGTAAGACACAGGTCAATCCTTGTGTCTGTAAACCTGGCAGAAATGGGATGGAATTTTCCACCCTATCCTGAAAATCTGTGGGGGAAAAAGACCAGCTAGGTACTCAAAGCCCCAGAACTCTGGAAATGGCTTAAACGAGCTACTAAATTTAGCTGTAGCCTTACTTGGGGCTGACAGCACAAGGACACAAACTCCTTGCCTGCACTGCAGAGCTGCCCAAAAAAAGTCAAAGACACATTAAAGTCCTAGAAATAGGAAAAGAGACTCAAAGAAAGATTTTTTTTTTTAAATTCTGTGATTCTTGGGCCAACTGAAAACTTGAACATCAGACTGGCATTTCCAGGAAAAGAAATTCAGCTGGACGCACAAGATTCTCTTCTGAGCATGGAAGAATTCACCAGAGATTATAACAAAGAAAACACAAAATTTGGTTCGTTTTTTTTTTTTTTTTCCTTATTCTCTTAAAGGAGTGTCCCTGGCTAACAAGAAGCGATTAAAACCAAACTCCAAGAACGTAAGAGCCAACAACAAAAAAAATTACATCGTCGTCTTTCCTCTTTTTGAAAATACTGTCTTCAACTTCCCCGACAGCCAGCATGATCATCTGGACCCGCTGCAGGTTCACAAACCCGCTTTCCGTGAGGTAGCCCTGCAGGTCAGAGAATAACAGAGCTGAGAAACAAGCCCGCTTTGCAGCACACAGGCAGGTATTTTTAAAGGAAGGGGAAGAACGCTCACCCCGGTTTTGTGCACCACGTTCTTATAGATGTTAACCAAGCGATCGATCGCGCCCTCCCTAAACACAAACCACAGGGTGAGACTCTTGCCAGTCAAAAGCACGGGAGCTGTTCTTGCGGGGAAGGAAAACATATTCTCATCTACCTGATCTCCAGGGACGGCAGGTGAGGGAGGAAGTCATTCCCCACAAAGAAGCACATGAAGACCCAGTCATCAACACTCCTTTCAAAATCGAAAGTGAAAGGCAAGCTGGCCATCGTGAGCTCTCTCTCCAAATACTGCAACACACACGAGAGAAAGGAGCTTAGGAAACGCTGCACAGGGTTCAGGTGGTACTCACAGCAAGCGGCTGCAGCGCCTCACCTCTCGCAGGACGCACAGGCGGATGAAGATGAATTCCTGTTCCGAGATGGGCAGGGTGTCGGCAAACTGATCGTGCTGGAACAGAGGGCACTCGCGTTAGAATCGAGCGCGTCCCACAGCTTCCCCAGCCCCGCTTTCCAGGCTTGCTTCGAGAGGAGCTAAGAGGGATGCAAGAGCCGGCTCCCAAGCCCTTGTGCCAAGCATGTACTTTGCTGCTTTGCACGCACGTTTAGTTCCGACCCTTTTTTCTCTTTCAGTGGGAAAAGCCCCAAACAAAACACCACAGGTGTGGACATCAGGTTTGGCGTGATACTTTTGTATTTTTACTTCCAAGAGGAAAGCCGGGTATTCCCAATAACAATTTGCATCACGCTTCAGCTGAAACCAACAGCCAGAACGATTTCAGGATCTCCTTCTACGCTACAGATTTAAAAAATCCTAGAAATAGCAAAATTCTTACCTTTCCTTGTTTTTCTCTGGGCAGACCTTGGCAATCCTTAACCTCATGCCCCATCTGGTTACAGAGAGCACACGGCTTGGGTTTATTTGGTTTGAACTCTTCCCTAATGATGGTGAAGTTTGGTTCGTGTGTAGCTAAGCCAAGCATGATCAGATCAGCTACCAAGCAAGAGAGAAGAACAAAACGTGACGAAGCATAAACATCAACAGGTTTTGGGGTTTTTTTAGGAAAAGAGTTTAAAGGCAAAGTAGGTCCTGCCTCAAGCAAGACGTTGATGTGATTACCCAGAAACCACAAGCAAGAGAGAACTCACCATCAGCCCCGCACAGACAGTGGTGAGTGTTTGGGTCATGGTTTGGTTGAGCTGCATAAAAGAAAGTTACACTTCGTCAAAATCATGCAAAAAAACTTATTACTGACCACACCTTAACTTAAAACAAACGTCCACATTAACTGGAATTTTACCTCTTTGCCTCCTGATGTAATCCATGATTTTATGTTCCCCTTCACCAGGAGCACTGGCATCTGACAAAATAACCTGAAAAACATCCAAATTGTGCCAACAATTAATGCTGCCAGAGGAAAAAACCCGGTAACTTATATACTGAACGCAGCATCTGACTTATGAATACTTGAAATTCTAACTTGTGGTTTGAACTTAAAATACTGCGATTTAAGATGAAATTATTTACGAGCATGGAACCATCACTTTCCTCTAGCAGTTCCAGGCTGAAGCCGACGTTGATTCAAATTGCACTGATGTGGCCGCGTCACGTTTGATGTGCCCTGATAAATGATCAATTTATCAACTATTTTGCAATGCAGAGGGCACTGCAGAACTCACAGATTCAGCTCACCAATGCACCGAAATGTGAGCTCATCGCCCCCTCCTCACCCTGCCGTCCTGACGAGCACTAGTGTCTATAAAACCCCTGTCTGATGGCGGGGGGAATCAAGCAGAGCCAACTGCCCCCTAATTAGAGCACTCGAATGGTCAACTCGGGGCAAATGGCACGGGCAGCTGCATTTCCTGCCTGCTCTGCCCCTTGTGTGCGGCACACACACACACACACAGGGCTGTCACAGACAAAACTGGGGGAGTGGAGTGGCTGAACAAGACGAGGGGAGCATCTCCAAGCCCAGAAAGCTGACACCTATTATTTTCGCTGCCTGCCATTAGAGCAACAGAGAAAATGCAGCCTGCTGAGGGAGCAACTAGAAAAAAGAAATAGTGAAAAAAACCACGACTACAATGTATCTTCACACTTCCCCCAAGAGCAGAAAGAGTATTCCCGAAGCCCTGTCTCCCATTACGTGAAATTGTGGCTTTCAGCAGCAAACCTCCTCCTTCTTGCTCTTCAGTGAAATCACAGCAAACGGTGCTGGGAGATGGAGTTATCAGCACGAAATGGATCTCCCAAGTCCCAGCAGGACGTGCAGGCTGGCCCACTGTTAATAACAGCTCAGAGCCAGGCCGAGAGACAAATCCGTCAAATTCCTGCTCTTCGGCTGGATCCCAGCCTGGCCCGAACACCTCCTTCATCCCCTCAAGGGTGGAAGTGGCAAACTTACTGTCAGGTTCTTCCAGCCCGGGTCGCTGTTCAGGCGGTCGGCGATGTAATAGCGGAGGCATTTAGCGAGATTGTCCATGAACTCGGTTCCCTGAAAAGGGTCGGGAGGGAAGAAATTAAACCTTCATTCAGCCCCTGGCAACCGCTGGGCATAGGGCCGGGCCACTCACCGGGGTGATACAGTTGCTGTCAAACCTCTCCTTCACCTCCTCTGGAGGCAGAAAGCCACCTGGAGCAACAAAACCAGCGAGCAGAGTTACGTCCAGATGGACCGCTGCCAACATTTTTGTGTGAAAAAACCCAGACAGCTCCCCTGGGAATAATTAACTCACAGAAACCAGTTTGTTTAATAAAATTCCCACAAAACAAAACTAAACTACACCAGCTCTTACCATTGTACTACCTCCATCCTAGAGGTGTCACCACATTTACAAACACTGTTACTTCAGCAAAGCGGTTTCAAAGCCCAGACAGCAGCACCACACTCCCCTCTCACTCCAGCTGTGTCACCACCACCCCCAAAGTTGCTCTGACTTTTGTTTCCCTCACTGAATTCAGAGCCTCCACTGTCAAGTTAACTCCCCTTGCTGGCAGTTCATTATCCCTGTGCAGGAGTATTTCCATCTGATCCCTGCTTTTAAGCCTCGATCCTCCTTTCATCAAGCCCTACAAACGTGTACTTCCTTCCACAAGGGTTTTGGTTGTTTCCCACTGCATTTATCCCCGCTCTTCTGTTCAATT
The DNA here is from genome assembly GCA_013399875.1 of Gymnorhina tibicen. NCBI lineage: Eukaryota > Metazoa > Chordata > Aves > Passeriformes > Artamidae > Gymnorhina > Gymnorhina tibicen. The sequence continues at coordinate 30,431 of VXAZ01008033.1, forward strand.
TATTTTCAAAAGGAATTAAGAGCACTCCACACAAACTCATTTCAGGCAGGAGACTGAAGAAGAAAAAGATGACATTTTGTGTTGTCTCAGTTCTTAACTTTGGAAAGCACAGATCCAGCCTTCTGTGGGCTTGTTCTCCCCTTCTCCCAGCCATGCACACACAGCCCTGGTCCAACCCTTACTGAGGTGAGATCAAACAAGGTGGTGCTCACGGAAAAACCTCTGAAAAGGCCACTGTCCTACCTTTGGCCAGAATTTCTTGTCGGATTTTTTGCTTCTCCTCAGCAGCTTCCATGCCCTCCTTTGAGGCTCTGAACCTCCTGGACCGCTGTTGATTCATTTTGGCACGTGGAGCCTAAAAGAAGTACGGAAAACCTCGGCTCACCTGGAGGATCCGGACAATGTCTCCTGTTCTGAGAGCTGCTTTGGGCTACAAGTTATTGACAAGAGCTGATCTCTCATCAGACCTACTGGTGGCCAGGCAGGATGGAGCAACCTGTGCTGGTGGAAGGTGCCCCTGCCCACGTGGAGCCAGGTGATCTTTAAGGTCCCTTCCAGCACAAGCCACTCCACGATTCTGTGTCCTGAGAGGGAGATGAGGATTTTGCAGCTGGAAACCGGACGTGTCAACACTCACCACTCCATCTATGGCCATGTAAAGGAGTCTCCTCGGCCTCACAATGTTGAAGATCCTGTCGATGTACTCAAAAATCGCCACCATCATCTCATCTTCATTTTTGGGCGCCGGCCTAAAGCACAGAGCATTCAGTGTATTAAATACAAATTATTAAATACAAATTATTAAATTCAATTCAGTTAACGCCTGAAACGCTGTCAGTAAAGAGAGGCGTTGTCCGCGGAGAGCCCCACAAAAAGCGCCTTACTTGTCCTCCGGGTGCGTGCAGGGGTGAATGATGCCGTTCATGTCCAGGTAGAGGTTGTCGAACTCCACCTCGTTGGGGTTGGGTTTGCTCGTGTCGATGGGGACCTTGACACCGTTGCACTCTTTGGCCTGGGGACGCGGTCGGGACAAGGATTTCAGCACAAATAACCAGCAGCACAGATTCACAAAGGTCTATTTTGGTTTCAGCGGCAGCAGAAGAAAAAGACCGCGGTAAGCACCCACACGACCCGGAACTGCACTTTTCACTGTTAAACAGCACTGCTTTCTACAGCTGCTTTTAACCAGAAAACACGAGGGTGGGTTACGGCAGAGCGTTCATTTCTGCGGGCAGGAGAAGTTTCCATATCTCTTACTATTCCTTCATCCCAAACCACCCAGAGCCACCTGTGCGCCTCAACTATTTCAGCAGTGGATTCTTCAACACCCTCAACAACCACGGCCACTTTTGTTTCCTCGCCATAATTTCAGGTTTGTTTTGTCTGGGCCTTTGTTGCTGCTGGGTTTTGTGGTTAGTTTGGTCAAAAGGCAATTAGCAACACTCTGATTCTCCCTCCCAAGGCAACGCCACCGGCCACGCCTGTAAACACTGGATTAAATCCCAACAGTGTGGAAGAGACAGGAGCTGAGCAAGGAAAAGCCCGATGACTTTCAGAGGAATTCCAGCTGAAATGGGTCATGACACACCACAAAGGTGGAACAAAGTGTGCTCTTGAACAAGCTGGGCAGCAGGCCAAGTTTAAAAATGAATGGCGTGTTCTGAGGTAAAGGCTACGGTCACAGGATCGCATGGGACAGGGAAAACCGGGATACCGCTGGTTCTCCCGCCACACGGAGCTCAGCAGCTGCTGCCGAGCCAACATCAAGCACTTCCCTGAACTTCTGCCTGCGGACTGCCTGCTACTCGCTGAGTGAGTTCCCCACATCTCTCACGTGGATTCAGAAGGAAAAAAGCCCAAAACTTACAGAGCACGCCGTCAACTTCGGACAATTTTCCTGCTTAAAGCAGCGGCTGAGTTCTTATCCCTGTCTTAAAAGGCCAAAATTAAACCCTCTAAAGTCTTTATGTGGCCCAGTTATCCTGACAGATGACATCCCCAAGCACTGTTTGCGTCCTTTGCTGAGCTCTCCAGACACACACACACACACACTCAAATTGTGTGGTTTTAGTTAGCAGGAACTAAGTGT